>JAJJMC010003936.1:12622772-12652305 GCA_023531435.1 Papaver californicum | reverse complement strand
TTTGTGGATTGGTATAAGTCTTTTCTTATCTATTGAAGCTGTGATAATAATTATCTAGCTATAACAATTTATTATAATTATTATTATCATCATCATTTTTTATTTTTATTTTTTATTTTTTTTATTTTTTTAAAAGAAGATAATAAAGAAAATTTATCATGGATCATAAAAAATGATAAGCTAAGAGATTTAAATTAAGCTAGTTGGTTTGGCTCAACTGAGTTGGATCAAACTCGGTGAGTCGACTCACTGGGAAGAAAATTCAACAGTCTTAACTGTTTTCTGGGTATTCCAGCCTAATTCAGGCTATTTCACTCAGTTCTGCCCTGCAATTCAAGCATTCATTCTATGACAAGAACATATCAAGTTCACGCTACAATTTATCCATTCTTTGATAAATAAGAAACGTCATATGAATCTCAAGAAATCAATTGACTAAAAGTAGACATTCAATCGAGATAATACAATGCTATTTGAGAGCTATAGAAGAAACAGAAAGATGGAACTATGAGTTAAAATTAAAACTTAACATCATGAGTTATGAATTCATATGTGATGCTCACATTACAAGTCACAAAAGTTTAGTTATGAGCAGAGAGTCAATCAGTTTAGCATCTGATGCATATAAGTGGAAAAAATTAAAATTGTATGTGTTTTGGGGTAAAATCTGATTTCTTATACTTATATACCAAATCAACAAAATAATGACAAAAATACTTAGCTCTTTGAAGATATTTGTGGTGAGAATGGCAACATTCAACTGTGTAAAAGGTTATCTTCAAGCAAGAATTACTTCCATTGATTGTTGTACAAACTATCTTGTCTGCCACAAGCTTTTAACGTTAACTTCTGTCTTTTGGCATAAGAGCTTGTAAATAAGGCTTTGATGTTGTATGTCAGGTGCTGCTTTCCAGTTAGATGCAAAGACAATCTTCATATGGAGGTCGTCGATTGAAATGAAAGAAATCAGATGGCAAAATCTCCTTGTAGTCTTGGAGTTAAAGGCAATTGCATCAGTTCAAAAGTGCATATTAGTACAATTTTGCACTCAGTTCACAAGTTTATATTAGTTCAGTTCTATAAGGGTTCATTAGCTTCACATCCAAAAATGGTTCAAATGTGAACTGAAAAACAAAGTATGTTCTTAAAGAATTCAGATTCGATATTAAGTTGAATTGTAAACAGGATTAGCAGATAAGTCTCAAAGAACTATCTTGAGCCTAATTTATTAGTTTAGATCTTAGATAATACTGTTTAAAGTTAAAAATTAAGAAACTTAGAATGAGAATAATTTCTTCATGTTCCTGCAAGCAACTGAGAAAGTCATATGTTTCATTTTCTGAACATAATAGATGCAAGCATGTATAACACTTTGCTTATAATACTATTTATGTATGTAAGAGCTGCAGAAGAGTTGAATCAATCAGAAAAGATTAGGCTTCTAACTTAAAGCATGATTCAACTTAAACAGGTAAGTATTCACGCAAAACGAATTGTGACTTAAGTAGGGGGTTGGACATTGAGTTTAAGATGTTCATTCGCAGATTGCATTCAAGGGTTCAAGAGAGTACAAAATCATAGTTGTATCTAGTTAAGCATGCTCAAACAGTCCAATACAGGAGTTTAAAAAGCAGATTCAATACAGGAGTTTAAAAACTACTACTTGATAAGTCAAGTTGGCAAACAGTTGACAAGTTTTAGATTCAAGTTCAAATCTAAGTTTAAACACAGGTGAACATGGTTCAAAAACAGGTTGACATCCTGGTTCAAAAACAGGTTCAACACATACTATTAGGAAATGTTGAGAAGGATTGTAAAAACAGGTTAAGTGCAACTGTTAAAACATGTTGACGACAATTTAGTTGACAGCACATTAGCTTCAAATCTCAAAGAGGTGTTGTCAACAAAAAATTAGTTTACAGACACTAAGTCATTGAACATTAGGAAACTAAATCAAAACAGGAATCAAAAGAAAAACAAATTGTTTTTAACAAGAATAGAGGAGGAACCCCTACCTGAAATTCAGAAATAGCATTAAAATAGAACCATTTGATAATCAAAAATCACATGCCCTTAAGAAGTAAATCAGTAGAACATGAGTCTTTTGCAAAGATGATTTAAGTTTCCTGTTTATAAGCTATAACATGTTTAACAACTTTTATATTCAATCTTTCTGGCATTATGCCTCATGTAAAATGACTTAACTGCATTCATTAATGGGCTAATGTTGCTTATGTAAACAGATACAAGCACTATCAGTTCAATAAAAAACATCTGAAAATTTTGTAGGTTTGGTCACTAGTTGCTATAACATGTATCAGGTATTTAAAATATCTGTTAGAGCTTATACTCATACATCAGGTATTCAATAAGAAACAGCTTCAAATGGTAGTAAAATTTATAGCTCATACTCATGCTTAAACAAGCGATACTTAGCTGATTTCCTCGCCAAATTATGGTTGTTTCTCGACTGAATCTTCTATAGTAGCTACAAAACAGTTGCCCCCTGAATCTTCTAAGCATATCTGTGGAGAAAGTATTGATGCTCCACAAGCTTGAGCTGTTACATCTGGAACAAGCCAGAGATGGTTGTTGTCCAAAGTGCCTGAGAGATCAATCTCTGGCTTCAATCCTGATAGTTGTTGCCATGGGTTCTGCTTTGCAAACCTTGCGCATTTTACTTCTTCATAGAAGGTGCAGGAATAACTTGGAAATGTGAACTCCAAGATGCCAAAGGTCCCCCGAGCATTCGATGCACAAGAGGATTCTCTGTGAGCTATTGGTGCTCTCTGAGATTTTAGTTCATTCCCATCCAAATTGCTTGAGTAAACTGACCGTTCATGAACAAATGATTCAAGTGATTCTAAATGATTAGAACCAATTGCTTGAGAAAACTGCTTCTCTTTGCACACAGTTGAAAACATTAGATGGGGTAGTAGCTAATGGCAGGCTAGGGGCCTTGGTAAAGTTGGTGCAGGAGTAGTTGAGTCTTGAGCTCTCGTGGGCAAGAACAAGAAATTGGCTTCAGGTATCCATGCCAAAATTGGTCAATCAAGCATTTCTTCGAACATTGGAGGCGCAATTCAGTGGGTGAGTCCCACATGAAATTGGCTATAATGTCAATCATATTGATACTCCTTCCCTGCACTCATACATTCATGCAAGAATAACCCATTCGTTTAAAACATCCATTTAATCATAGAAAACACAACAATTAACTCATATAGAAAAGCTAAATCAAATTAGAGAAAAAAAAATCCCCGAATCAGATTGAAATTCTGATGCTTAAATTTTTTTTGAAATCAATTGAATGGGTTTGTAAGGTAAGATTCGATTGTTGTAAATTTGTGAGGTAAACTCATTTGGAGACAAGATTTGTGAAGAACAAAACTTAAGTTTTCCGTGAATTTTCTTAAAATTTTGTTTGAAAACAGAAAAAGTACTTGGTTTCAAAAATTGTGTAAAGCAACCAAAATTAAGGGATGATTGTGTGAAGAGCTAAAAGAAAATTCCGTGAGGAGAAAAATCATGCAATTGAAATGAAATCAAAATTCTTGGTTAATCTGCAAACTGTTGTTGTTGTTGATTCTCCTCGGAATTGAACCTGATGGTAAGCTTGGTTCTGATATCCTCTCTTCAGTTAGTACATGTTTTCAGTGAAATAGGTTGGATAAATCCATTACTCATCCCTGTTTCTAGCGCCAAATTGTTTGGGCAGAAATTCTCACACCCAAAACAACCAAAATCATCACTCAAATTAACAAAAGAAAAGAAGAAATTGGACACGGATTTAACGTGGTTCAGCCCTTAATGGCTTACATCCACGGGTAGTGAAGTATTGAGGGATATTATTGATTAATTTGTGATTACAAATACAGAAAGCTTCATTGAAGCTCTGAGAATCCAGATGCAGAGGGTTTTTTCCCGGAAGAAGAAGCTAATCCTCTCTCTTTCCTGCTTCCTTTTCTTTTATATGTAATCTCATTTGATGTGTCGTGTGATGATGCTCCCACGTGTCAAAGGTGTTGGTGACGTGGCAACTCCTTGTGTGACCACCTGTCTACTCTCTCACTCTCTAATGCTTACATGTGTTCAGCCCAAGTCTATCGGGATTGACCGGATCGGGACAGCACGTTCGAGACAGCATGGTCGGGACGAGATGGATCGGGCACCAGCTGGAACGGGACCGGTACGTGATGATGATGACGTCGCTGATGACGTCACTTCGGGACCGGGACGGTACTTCGAGATCGGGATGATGATGACGTCATTGATGACGTTACTTCGGATCGGGATCGGGACGATGACATCGCTGATGACGCTACTGATGAGATCGGGACATCGGGAGCGCTAGGCTTGTCTTTCTTGCATGGCCCGGGCTTTCTTGTCGGGCTTCGGACTTTGAGTGTGGTCCTTGGTTCGGACTAGTTGCACTTCGGACTGGTATATCGGGACACTGTGGGTAGCGGAAATGCTGAGCTACGCTGACGTTGCTGCCACGTGTTAGAGCAGCTTTTTGGTACTAACACTAGGATACTACGTGCAATTAGTAGACCACTGAATGTTCTACACACTCCAGCAACTCCACCGTTGTGGTGATGATCCTGATGTTGTTGGTGTGGGTTACTGAGTTTAAAAAGTTTAAAATCTTTCAGTACGGCTCTGAGAGATGTGTAATCCATGTAAGCTGCTTGCCATTCTGGCACCATATGTGACCATAACTCTTTCTCAAACTTCATATCTCTGATCAACCGCTAGATGTCTCCCTCCTTTAGCTTCTCCCCTCTCTGTATATCTCTTGCTACAGAGATTATTATAAGATGATCATATACCTACCTCAGAGGGACTCAAATATTGCTACATAGTACAGAGAAATTTGTACGGTTCGATAAGGAAAGCTCCAGATCAACGTAGAAAAGAGGTGATCATGAAGAAAGGTGATAAATAAGAGTACATCTCTTTTGATTCTTTATTTCATTTATAAGCAATGAGTAGTTTGCTTTGAGGTGAGACAAGCATGTGAGACAAAGGGGCAAATTACCCAAAACCGGCAAAAATTAAGTTGACTTTTAATGCATATATCTTTACAAAAGTGCATTTTCTGACTTAAAATGAGAGAGATGGCCTAAAACATGCCGAGTGATCCTGCAAATAAATACAAGTGGTGGGGGACATGACAAAGACTAACACGAAAAAAAATTTAAATACCGATTAAAAAATAAACAATATTCAAACGGCATATTTTTAAAAACCTCGTTTAGGAGTTCCTCAGTTTATAAAAGGACTTCTCATATAAGACGAAATAGAAACATTTGAAATAAAATTTAGTAAACTATTATCCATGATATTTTCATAATGGTTAAACTACCCCTAATTAGTTAGTATTAGTAAAACTAATTAGTTAATAGATTAGACTAAACATAATTAATCTTAAATAATCTTATACTTAATGATATCAAATCAATTTTTTTTTTCTTTTTGATTTGGTGAGAAGAAAAATTAGAAGAAACGTAAGATAATTTTATAGAGTTTTTTAAAAAACCCTAGATTTTGATTCAATCAACCAGAGTAGTGAGGTATACCTCTAACTTAAACTCTTGGTCTTTTAATGGCTCAAATTTGATGAAATTACGTTATAAAAGATGAGTTTTCTTTTATTCAGAGAATTTTACGGTTGGGTTTTCATGTCGAACCCAACCGTAAACACCATTTATGGTTGGGTGTTCTTCCCAACCCAACCGTAACCGCTTGTTCAGGAATGAACTATAAATTTTAACAGTTTTACGGTTGGGTTTTCACATCGGACCCAACCGTAACAAACAATTACAGTTAAGTGTTCATCCTATCACCCATTTAACGGTAACTAACAATCACTAGTAAACATTTAGGGTTGGGTTTTAGCATCGGACCCAACCGTAACTAACCTTCAAACCCAACCGTAAAATTAGATGAATAGATTTGAAGATTTTTTCATTTTTATCTTGTAGATAATTGAAAGACGAATCCAACCCAAAAAAAAATAAGGTCAATCGGACATCGTATAAGGGAGTTATGATCAAAACGGTGAAATACAAAAAAAATTCCATGAAGAATTACGGTTGGATTCGACCCAATAAACCCAACCGTAAATCTGACACAATAATGAAGCCCAAAATCCCCAGATTTACGGTTGGGTTTATTGGGTCGAACCCAACCGTAATTCTTCTTGGATACTTTTTGTATTTCACCGTTTTGATCATAACTCCCTCATACGATGTCCGATTGACCTCATTTTTTTGGGGTTGGATTTGTCTTTCAATTATCTACAAGATAGAAATGAAAAAATATTCAAATATATTCATCTAATTTTATGGTTGGGTTTGAAGATTAGTTACGGTTGGGTTCAAAATCGAACCCAACCATAAAATGTCATCTTCATCTCCTACCTTTCAATTTACGGTTGGGTTTGTTTAATAATCCAGCCGTAAAATGAAGAACAAACCAGTTACAGTTGGGTTTTCCAATCGAACCCAACCGTAAATTTTTCTGTAACCAAGTTCTTCATTAGTTTGTTTAGTTTTATCCGGATTGTCATCATATCTACCTTCTATACCTTTAGTAGGATTCTTCATCACGAGATTTAGAGTTTAATCGACGACGAAATTTTGATTCGATGGAGAAATTCGGTTAAAATGGAGAAGAAGGAGTTATGGAGGGAGAGGGAAAGGTTTTGAATTGAAATGAAATTTTATAAAGTTTTATTTTATTTAGGTTTTAATTGATTGAAGGGTAATATGGATATTTAACATAGCCCTTAAGATACACCTTAACACATTTTTAGGTCACGCTGTCTCACATTGGAGCCCCTCTACAGATATGGGAGCCCCAAAATCATGTTTTTATTTTTAAGCTCCAATGAAGGCTTTAAAAAGAAAAAAAAAAAAAAAAAAATCTATGATTGGGAAGTTGTTCCAAGTCGTGCTTACATGCTAATGTTGAAAAATGTGAGCAAAACTAATCATCTTGCAAGACTGACACCGCTAATGATGCACTACTATATTATCACCACCCACCACCGTCAAATTATGATATTACATTGTCAAGAGATATATATATTTTTAATTAGTTTGAATAATAAAAGTCTAATGCGTCTGCAAATTGCAATATCTTCGATGGTGTGGATTCTTCAACTTAGATGATACGCATCTACACTAAATGCATAAACTTCTATTAGATTTGTACTCGTGCTCTCGTATTGGACGTTATAAATATCTTCTAAAAAGTGTGTACAATAAAGCATGAGCATAGTGTGAGAAAAATCATCAGTTCTGCTAAATATAACGGCTAAAGTAATATCGATACACAAAGTCGTCTTTTGTATATTAGGACGGTCAGAGCCGGACTTGAGACAGTATGGTCACTACAAGAAAAACGGGTTTAAGTGACCAAAATCTTAGCAAGAGTTCGGAAACTTAGTCGCTTTAATAGTTTAAGCATCTAAAATTGCAACTGTCAGAAATTTTGGCGGCTATAAACTTGTGTCCACTATTATTTAGCAACGAAAAAATATATTTAATCGCTAGAACCTTTGTTCAAGTAATTTATAGCAACTAAAAAAGTGATCATGTAGCTATTTACTTTGAGGCACAGACTCGTAGCAACAACAAAAAAATTTGGTTGCTCTAAATATTAGCAAGAGCCCAATATTTTAGTCGCTTTAATAGTTTAAGCTACAAAACTTGCAACTGCCAAATAATTTTGGCTGCTTTAAATCTGTGTCAACTAATTTTTAGCCATAGTCAAATGTGTTTGGTCGCTATATCATTTTTCCAAGTAATTTATATAGGATCTAAAAATGTGCTCATGTAGCTCTTTACTTTGCGGAACATACTCGTAGCAATAGAAAATTAAATGGTTGTTCTAAATGTTAGCAAGAGCCCAATATTTTAGTCACTTTAAGGGTTTAAGCTCCAAAACCTGCAACTGCCAAATAGTTGGGCTGCTTTAAAGTTGTGTCAACTAATTTTTAGCCATGGCCAGATGTGTTTGGTCGCTATATCCTTTTTTCAAGTAATCTATATAGCATCTAAAAAATGCTCATATAGCTCTTTACTTTGAGACACATACTCGTAGCAACCAAAAAATGAATTATTTGGTAAAACCTCTCTCAGCAACTAAGTTTAAGCCGCTACCATCATTTCAAAAGAAGTCAGTTTTTGAAGTAGACATTTGAGAACTTAGTATTAATCCAAAAATCTTAATAGGATTTGTTTAATGGAAAAATAAAAACTTGTTCAAATCATTATGTTGATTCACCATGAGCAAATGTTTGGATGCACAAATTGAAAAAAATAATTAACATGAGTCGACTAAATTGACTATAATTCAGAGTGTATCAGTTCTATTTTATCTTTTAATAGCAATCTATCTACAAATTTGCCTTAACAAATCTACCAGAACTTTTGATTCAAAGGAACTTTGGCTGGATAGTGTTGATTCAAATGAAATCAAAGACATTCTCAGTATTCAGGACTAAAAAGTAACTAACCTTCAAAAACGTAAATACACAAAAAGGAAATTAAGGCAGGAAAACAAAAGTTTACATAGCTCATACTAGTACATCAAGAGTTAAAGCTTGAAATTGCATATCAGATATTCCCTAATACACAACGATATGTTTTGAATGGTGACTTCATATAGGATGGCATATAAGTGACTTCATATAATACTCAGCACGCTTACATTTTGAAGTGTTGAAGGCAAACGACAACCAACTGCCATTTCTCACTAAGATCTGCATAGGCTCTCTAAGGGAAAGGCCCAAAGACATGATCATATATGAATCTGAAGATGCCAAGGAACCTGGGTAACAAGTAAAAAATAACTAATTAAGGTATCAATCAAAAAGATTGAAACATAATAAATAATAATTAAATGTTAAATTAAAATAAAAGGGATGGGAAGATAAAAAGTGATAACATTACCTGTGTCCTGTATCACTCACATCTCTCTCTTCAGTTATCAGTGCATTTAACAAATTAAGGAAGGGAATTGTTGAAGGGTACTTCTCCATCCTCGATTCTACTTCATTCAACTCGAAACACATATCATAAGCCTTCAGTCTAAGAAGTAAGAAAGCAGTATATTGAGCAGTAACTAGCACTGCAACTGAGTAGCATTCACTTTGCCAAGGTTTGAAGGTTCAATTTAAGTTTCACAGTATTTCACAAGGTCTTGCTAATCAAAAATCAGAATACAATTGTCATAAGGATTCAAAATATGATTTTTTTACAAATGTCAGTACTCAAATACAATAAAAATAGTAGACTAGATTGTCAATGACCATGTTATGAACTTCAAGTATCCACATTAATGATAAAACAGTCGCATATTACCAGAAGTATTTACCTGTGTAGACATCTGCTGCGCACTAGACCCGGAGGAAGGCCCAAAAACTACTGGCAGATCATACTGTTCGAGATACCTCCATATAGTATCTTTTAGAGTGGGAGATACTGGAATAAAAACGTGTATGGCATTCCGCAGAGCACCCTGAAAAGTACATGCATGTCACACATAAGACAGAATTGTGACTACGAAATATCAGACCACCATCTCAGACTAGAGGCAGACTTTTATAAAAAAGTAACTTCACTAAAACATTGGCATCAGGAAATGGTACTTAACCTTCAAATAAGAAGGCACATGCTTGAAATCGTTAGATTTGTTAGATCGATAAAAAAATGAATAAGTTTGATTGAGATTGAATAAAATTCAATAAATCTAAGTGAAATCGAGTGAAATTGATGAAAATTGATATAATTTGAGTAAGATCGATCAAAATTGAGTGTATTCAAGTCGGTTCGATAAAAAAATTGAATGAATTTTAGTGAGATTGATGAAAATTGAAAGAACTCAAGTGAGATTGATGAAACATTAAGTGATTTCTACTAAGGTCGAGTAAACCGATGAATATTGAGTGAATTCAAGTGAGATCGAACAATATTGAGTGAATTCAATTGAGGAAAAAACTTTAGTTGAACCTTAAATGTACGTGTATTTTTCATATTGTGCTTGATGGCCTAGTCGATTGAGTATGAGTTTTCAAGGAAACCCTAAATGTACCATTGTTGTTCATATTATTCTTAATGACCTAGTCGATTGAGTGAGAATCTTTTTTGGAACCCTAAATGGACTATTGTTTCATACTTTTCTTAATGAACTAGTCGATTGAGTCAAAATCTTCATCGGAACCCTAAATGTACTTATGTTAGTCATATTCAACTTAAAAACCTAGTACATTGATCTAAGTTTATATTCCTCAACTTTTTTAGTTAATATCATTGCATGTAATTTGGGACCGACCTAAGATTGATAAATAAAATAACTAGATATGTTAAAATAATTATCTAACTCCATAGTTCGTTGGTCTAAATAATTATCTGTTTATACATCTACATAATTCATCAGTCTTTAAAGTTCATTTAATCTCATTGGATACGCAATTCAAAAGAGATTCAACTGACTTTAAATTTTATACAATTTCATTTGATGGAATTAGGTGGATAATCAGTCAAGGTAAATAAAGTAAACTAATTAAATAAAATTGGATTTAATCTGTGGATAATTAGTCAAGGTAAACGCGATCTAATCTCACCAACAATATGTTTTTGTAATGATTATAATTGCAGATCAGTATAATTATGGAATCTTAATTACAAGTTAATTAAAATGTTTTGGTTGCTTTTAATCTCAATTAAAAGTGGATAATTATAATTATAGAATCTTAATCAGAGGTTTCTATTTATAATTATAGAATCTTAATTAGTAAACTTGTTCATATTGTTTGTTCTCAGTTAATTCTCATAAACTTGTTCATATTGTTCTCGATGACCTCTTCCCGGTACCCTAATCCTAAACCTATCGATGTTCGTCACATTATCCTTAATAATTTTTTCCCTAAGTCGGAATCTTCACCGGTACCCTAATCCTACCGATGTTTGTTATATTATCCTGGATGACCTATTCCCCTCACCGAAACCCTGAACCTGTCGATCTTCGTCGTATTATCCTTAACAACCTTTTTTTTATAAGTTATAATCTTATCAGAACCCTTATCCTACCAATGTTCGTCATATTATACTTAATGACCTCTTTCCCTAAGCCATAAATTCACTAGAATCCTAAACATACCGATGTTTGCCATGTTATCCTTAATTAATAACCTCTTTCACTAAGTTAGAATCTTCACCGAAACCCTAAACCTACCGATATTGTTCATATTATGTCTTTAGTGACCTTTTATACTAAGTCGAAATCTTTACCAGAACTCTATCGTCGATAACAATATCCAAATTAATTTATATATATATTCCTTGGATTTTTTTATACCGAAGTTTGATAATAAAATTTAATGCACTAGTTTGTTTTAGCACAAAAAGAACCGCACATACTTCTCACACACTTGTCTCAATCCGTATGAGAATCCAAAATCAAATATGTACCATCCAAAAAATTTCATGATCCGTATGACTACCCTTATCCACCGTCCAAAATTTCTATTCAAAATCCTAAATGATTTTCTCTTCGTTGATTTTCCTTTCCCTCTTTCTCTTTCTCTTTCTCTTTCTCTTATCCGAAGAAGTTAGGGTTTTTCTTTTGGTATCCTAAATTTTTCCTGCGTTAGTTTCCCTTTCTCTTTTTCTTTTTCGTTCATCTATCTAACCCTAACTCACAGCGATCGATCTCACTTTGTTTTGCTATTGTTCTTTCTCTCTAGATCTCCATCACTAATCCGTATGAAAAGAACTTTTTCTATTGCTCAAGTTGTATTGAAAGAAGCTGTAGATATGGTACTGAGCAAATCTAGGGTTTCCTTTCTTCTTTTGAAAATTCGTCTGTTTTCATAAACTCTGATTTCTAATTGGATCTGATTCCATTTTATAACTTTCGGATTTTTTTAATTTCTCTTTATATGGTAATAGTATCTTCAAAGACGATGTTGGTAGCAATTTTTTGGTAAATATTTTACAATTTTGTGTATTTTTTTTGTGTTATTTGTAGTTTCAAAGCATGGGTAAGTTTAATTTTAGTTTTATGAATTCTTAGATTCGAGGTTTTGTTGCTTTAGTGGATGGAGATTTGTTGATGGAGGTTTGATTTAGGTACCCTACCACCATATGACAATATTAAGAGGACAAATGTCCCCGATGCTCTTATGTAAGATCCGGTTTCTGAATTTCATATGTGTCAGGGTTTTATTTGATGTGTTTCAGATGTGTATCTGATTTGTTTTGATGTTTCTAATTTAAAGGTTTTGAGACTTCAACCTGGACACAATACTATTTGTTGGGAAGACTTTTATCTGAGGTTGGATGGAGTCATGCTGATACCATCAAGGTGATATTTCTATGTTGTATTATATTTGATTGTTTTCATGTGTTTTAATGCTTTAGAAGATCTTTAGAGAGACCCTAATCAGTTGAGGAAAAAAATTCAAATCACCATTATCAATGTCTAGTGGGGTAGTAATATATTAGCCAATAAGATGCAATGTTCTTTGAAACAACATGCCGAGAAAGCAAAGGAAACAGAGGAAGCCGAGAAAGCAGAAACTAAATGACTTGCAGGAGAGGTACTAACCAGCCAGATACAATGACTTGCAGGAGAGGCAGTAACTTATTTGTAGTTCCAAATATTAAACTTTGTACCCATTGTATATTTATTTATTTTGTTAGTCTTTCACCCAAATTTTAGACTTAACTGTTTGTTGATGGATGCAGGATTTGGTTATCTTGGATTGATGAGTTCAGTATTGGTTAGTACCGTTACATTTTCTTTCACTTATTTCTTTAATAGATAAAGACTCTAAATCTTATGGTGGATGTGTATCTGTGCCATATGCAGTTATCCTTGGGTGGAAATACATTAGAAATGGAGGCTGCTCATGGGACTGTGACTCGGCATTTTCTGTTACACACCAGAAGGGACAAGAAACTAGTACAAACAGCATTGCCTCTATATTTGCATGGACAAGGGGTCTTTTAACATAGGTACTCTTTTGATATTTATCTTTCACACCAGACTAAGTTGTGTTGGGTGCATTTTGTACAATGTCAAATATGACTTTGAATTAGGATTTTATGTTTGGCTACCCCAAATGTGTGTTGGATCATTCTGCATACATGCAATACCTTTTATCTGATTTTATTTTTAAATGAAAGAATAGATGTACATTTAGTTCTTAATTTACTGGGTTAACTATCATTTTGTGGTTTATTTAAGCGCTTGGAATCAAATGGTGAGTTGTGATGTCTGGGCCTTTGACCTTTTTGCATGTATTACGTTAGTTCCTAATGAGATCTTAGATGTTCCAGTTTGACATGTGTCAGTTATTGTTTTATAGTTTGAAAAATTAACTTTAAGTTCACCGAAATGTCATATGTTTAACTAATCATCCCTATTAGTGGTACTTGGGTCAAGCCAATGGGTCTGGCAGTATGCATGTTTGCTGCCACATCAAGATATCTGCGTATTATCTTGTAGTGGAGAGCTTGGTATGGTTTTCTAGTCATTCTTTAGGCACATGTCATTTCCTTTAGGTTCTCTTGTGTTGTATAACTGATTGCAGGAAGGGGCACAATTAGGTTCTCATGTGTTTTAAATTCAGTAGTGACCAGTATAGTCAAGTACTTCACTGTTCCTTTTGGGTGTTAAACAATAGGTACTCACAGATCTCTCCCATTTCTTTTTCCATGCAGATATGATTCAGAGGCTGTCTACTATGATGAAAGTGTAAGGAACTCAAAGCGACAAAATTTGGAATCGAAGGCATTACATGTAAGCAGACCTTCCAGATTTGGAATATCCTATTGTTCTCGTTGTTTTAAGATTATGCACTTGATATGCGTGAATTAATTCTTCTCACATACCCGTTATTTTTCTTGTTCTGTTCTGCAGTTTGTGCACCATGCTTACCTTACTCTGTTGGGACATCTATGAGCCAAATGTCTTGATAATTTTACCAAAGCACTAGAACAATCACTCAAAAGGGGAGAAGGATTTGCTGCTTCTGTCCGCAGTTGTGTTCAGTCTTCTATCAAGGGTCTGCAGGTTAAGCTTAAACCTATTATCTATCCAAAGGTCTGATATATCATTTGGTCTATCTATTCATGTATTGCTTCTGTTCTCCCAGATGGAGAAAAAGAAATGATTAGATTGTAGTTTTTTTCCTTTTCTGCAAAAATTGTAAGTTTTTCAAGAAATGATATAAATTGAATTATGTGATACAATAAAATTTAATTTTGTTTTTAGTTTTGTTCATAATTTATTTCGTATTAATTTTAATTTTAATTATAATTTGGGATTATCTAAATCAGAATATGTGAAGTAATTCGTTTAGCGAGCACAAAAATTTAACTTTAGGCTAACTTAGAAACTTAAGCAACTAACTTTAGGCTAACTTAAAAACTCAAGCACAAAAATTTGATAGCTTAAAAATTGCAACTAATTTCAGTCCAACTTAAAAACTTAAGCAACTAATTTTGTGCAAATCAAAATCAGAAATTGCTTTTAGCGAGTAAATATTTGATCGCTTAAAAAATTAAGCAACTAACTTTAGGCCAACTAAAATCACAAATCGCTTTTAGAGAGTAAAAAGTTTCATAGCTTAAAAACTGAAGCAACCAATTTCAGGCCAATCAAAATAAGAAATCGCTTTTAGCGAGCAAAATTATTTGGTCGCCTAAAACCTTAACCAAGCAATTTCAGGACGAGTTGTTCCATATATCTATCAACTAGGTATTTTACTTGCTTTAGAATGGTTGGTCTATCTGAAGCGATTGGTATTTTACTTGCTATATTGGTTGGTCTAGATGTTAAGCGATCACAATTTTACTTGCTCCATGTTAGTTGGTCTAGATGTTAAGCAATGAGAAAAGTACTCACTTTAGGTTAGTTGGTTTATTACTAGAGCGATTGCATGTTCGCTCAAGGCTTTGACATACATGGCTTTGGGCAACCAACGGAGCGAGTGCCACTTTAAATTGCTATAACGGTTATAGCGACTTAAAAGGGGCTTTAAGCGACTTAAAACGACATGTCGCTTAAACCCGTTTTTCTTGTAATGGGTATGTGTGACCGCACAGGACCTGGTTCTAGCAAGGACTATTTTCTAGCTAAGTCGACTGTATATTATTGTCGAGCTTATTTCATCAAGCCCATTTATCTTGTAAAGAATATTAGTTTGTAAAGAATAGAACCCATGACCTAATCATAAATGAGATATTTTGATCTCCCATCCACTGAGCCCATTTGATTGTTGATAATAGATTATGTATATATTTTATATATATTAAAACATATACAATATTCACTATCTAACATCACTGGTATAAAAAATTAAAAATTATTGAACTAATCATATTTTTTTAATATTTTGAAGAATCCATGCAGTAAAATAAACAAATTGATCATGAAGTTTAAATTCATGATTAAAAACACAACTTGATTTTTTAAAAATGAATGTTAAGATTCATGATTTAAATACAAGACATGGGACATACTCTATAGGAAGCATTGGATTAAATCCTCACTGTAATGATCACTACATTTTAAAGTTTTTCTAGGTATATTTTTGTTCTTTGTAGTGCCTATTAATTATTTTTTTTTTAGTTTTTGTTTATCATTGCTTTCAAAATTATTAGAAAGTTTATTTTGACCTCAAAAAGGCCTCATGATCAAATTCGCACAGGGTCCTTCTGGACTAAGGATCGGCTCTGATAACGATATTAAACATGCAGATATATATTATGTGAAGTACCAAATTTATTGTAAACTTCTCGCGTTAATCTTTTTGTGTAATAAGTTATTAGACTCATGTAATATCTCTTGCATACCCGTTTTAACCCGTATATAACTATGAATCTTAGTTAAATGGTCATCTAAATAAAACTCCTTGTCAACTCGTGCAACAATTAGTAGAAACGACAAACAAAAATCTGAATAACACAGTGATTGTGGCGCACTCTTGTGTATTAGTGATTCTCTTTGTAGGTGGATACTTCACACTACAATGAAGTTGAAAATTGGTCATTATACTCATATATTAACCCTGAAACTTATACTATCAAAAATAATGTGTGTTAGAACGCTCAAATTGCACAAAACCCGTCGTTATGATAGCTCATATAGACTAAATATCGTTAAATTAAAAAAAAAAATTAAGAGCTAAAGAATTTAGGGAATCTAATTTTTTTTCACCCCTAAATTTGTGCTCCCACACGTGTGCCTCTCTTATTAATGGTTGATTTATTTTAAAGACCACTATACTTTAAAAGGGCGGATTTGTTGACATGCTGATTCTTAACATAATCTGACAGTTTTTATGTAGAGAGAAAAACCTCTCTCTCCTCAGTTATGGTTTCTTCTCTGTTTTCATCTTTCTTCTCAAGTTGCAGAGCTGCAAAAATTGTTCAAAATTTTCGGACGTTTTTTCGTTTAATAAATCATGATATTTTTTCAATAACTTTTTGATCTGAAAATAACTACTTCATTTTTTTCCATCAATTTTTTTTGTTTTTTTTTGTTTTTTTTTTTGTTTTGGAAATGAGAGGGGGTTAAGGAGACCACACCAATAAGAAAAAAAATAGAAGGAAAAAAGAAAACAGGGATCAAACAGAAGCCCCTGAGCTATTAGCTTTGCTACGATAGTAGACTTTTCCTACAACATCTTCAAGAATTATCTTCTCTAAATCTTCGGCAAAAGAGTAAGGTGCAATTTCCACGAATTCTCCACTTGGTTTCAGGCTAGCAAACAAGTCTGTTGCTCTATTAGCTTCTCTATAGGTGTTTGGACAGAAACAGTTGAAAACTTGGTCCTTAGCCGCTTGATCGACTCTCATATGTGGTGATAGTACCAAGGAGGTTTTGCAGTGTCAATCAACATTACTTTGTGACAGTTATTGAGTCAGTTCTAAGTGAAACTCTGGGGTAATGTTTGGTTTCAGCAAGCTTGAGGCCAGCTTCCACACCTTGAAGCTTGTGGAGAGTAATAGACGAAAGTATCGAGCTCCCAGCAATTGCATCCAGGGGTTCTCCATTCTCATCTCTGATTATGGCCCCAAACCCAGCACTCACATCTTTAAGTGAGCCATCCATGTTGATAGCTACCTCCCCAGCCTCAGGCTTTATCCAAGCACAAGTGAGATGACTAGTGACAGTGAAACTTCGGTCATAACTCCACATGGATGACAAGGCTTTATTCTCATTTCTGTCAGGCATAGTGAATGAGCAAGAAGCCATCTTGAGCTTTATTTCCTCCATACTTTTGTAGAAGAGAAACTCAGGAGGCATATCCTTCTTGGTAATGATTCTTTTGTTTCTCTCACACCATATATGGTAGACAAAAACATTAAAACAAATCTTCCTGGTGATGCCTTCAGCCTTTGCACCTTTCAAATGATGAACACACCACTTTATATTCTCATCCCAATATGTGTGGCTGGTATCTCTTAGCCCCATAAGACTCAGCAGCATATTCCAGATATTAGTGGCATAACGGCAGTTGAAGAACATGTGATAATCATCCTCCAGCATAAGATTGTACATTACACATATGGGGTCCACAAGCATACCCCAAGAGAGAAGTTTGTATCTGGTCTTTAAACCTCTGTGAAGAGCAAACCAGACAATGAAACAATGTCTAAGAATACAGTTGGGGAACCAGACCAGTTAATGCCAATCAATGAAGTTCATATGGCTTATGAGGGCATTATAAGTATCTTTGAGGGTATACTCACCGGAATTGCCAGTTGTCCAAAAAATTGTGTCCTCTATCATAGGGTCAGTTTTCAAGTTCATGATATCCAGGGTGGAGTTACCAAAAGCATTAGACAGATTAGGAGAGATCATCTATTCATCATTCACTAAACAGCTACTAACCCTAGCATCAACATGATGAAAAGTGTCATATGTCATCTGTGGCGGAAAAAAAGCTGAGAAGGTTACCTTGAGGGATCCATTTGTCTTTCCAGAGCTTAGTGTTATCCCCATTACTAATCAGATGGAGAGTGAACTTTGCGGCCGTATCTCTGTGATCCAGAATGCGTCTCCAGCACCACGAGCAATCTGCAGGAGCCTTTAAATGCCAGAACTCTTTTTTCTTGATGAGGTTTTTATAGACCCACTTAACCCACAAGGTACCATTGTTGCTCACAATGTCCTAGATGTGACGAAGGTTAGCAGCAATGTTGGTAGTCTCAATACACCGGATAGCCATACCACCTTCCTTATAGGGATGGCAGATTGTATGCCATTTGATAGCTGGATGCTTGTAAGTTATATCAATACCTTTCCAAAGAAACTTCATGAAGATAACATTAAGGCAGTTGATCGTTATTTTAGGAATAACAAAGCAGGAAGTCCAGAAAACCAGCATACTGCTCAGAATAGCCTTTATGAGCAAAACTCTACTAGCAAAAGATAGGGCACGAGCTTTCCAAGTTTTAATCCTGGTGTGGACATGGTCAACAAGCGATGAGCAATCAGAATGAATCAGTCTGGTAGACAGCAAGGGGAGGCCTAGATATCTTACAGGAAGGGATCCCACTTCAAAACCAAGCACAGATTTTATTCTAAAAGCAACAGTGATATCCACAGAAGATAAGAAGATGTTGCTCTTGTTGTTGTTTACTACTAACCCAGTCTTAGCAGAGAAAATTGCAAGGGCAGTAGCTAGGGAGATGGCTGACTGCACATTACCATTAATGAAGACCAGGAGGTCATCCGTAAAGCACAGATGTGTAAAAATGGGATCCTTACACTTAAGGTGAAGATTAGAACAATCTCAGAGCTACCTGATTAAGCATAAGAGAGTTAAAGACTTCCATAAGCAAAACGAAAAGATATGAAAATAGAGGGCATCCTTGACGAATACTTCTCCTCCCTTCTATGTAACCATGGGCAGACCCATTCACCATGATTGGGAACTTAGGGGAGGTGATGCACATACTAATTCAGTCAATAAACTTCTTTGGGATGTTAAACTTCTTCAAGGTTATAAGAAGAGCATCCCACCTGATGCAATCATAGGCCTTTCTTAAATCTATCTTCATAGCACATCTAGGGGTTCCACTATTCTTGTGGTAATTTCTTAGCATCTCATGAGAAAGCATGATATTGTCTTGTATGGATCTCCCGGAAACGAAAGCAGACTGACAAGGGATAACCAACTTCTTCACAACTTGCTTGAGTCTAATAGTTAAGATTTTATCAATACACTTATATATGGAATTGCAACAGGCAATGGGTCTGAAATCATTTAAAAAGAGGCATTAGACGACTTTGGAATAAGAGTGATGAGAGTAGCATTTACCTCACCCAGAAGTTTGGCACTAGAGAGGCAGCTCTTGAAAGCTCTACTGAAGTCATTCACAATGATCCTCCAGCAACACTTGAAGAAGTAGGAGGAGAAACCATCCGGCCCCGGAGCCTTGTCCGAGCCTATTGTATAAAGAGCATGGATAATCTCATCATTTGCACTAAATCATTAGCATCTTCCTCAGAGGCAGTGTGAAGAGGCACTATCTGATTCCAAGCATTGAGATCAATAGGGGTGACTGAATGTTGGCCAAATAGATCAGAGTAGTAGGCCACGCATTCCCTAGCAATGTCCTCATCAAAAGTAAGTCTGTTTCCAAGCGCATCATAGAGGACCAAGATCCTGTTCCTAGCTCTTCTCTCAGATTTATGGAAGAAATGATTATTGTTGTCCCCTAGCTTTAGCCACTGAACCCTCGATTGTTGCTTCTTCATAGACTCTTGTTGTCTGGCCTTTCTAGAATACTCTTTAACTGCTACCCTTTCAGAATTGATGGTGGTGGGACACAAAGGGGTGACTTGGAGAGCTTTCTGAATATTAACCATGTTTGTCTTAGCATCTGCCACTTAGATATCGAAATTTGAGAATTTCTTTTTCTTCCAAATGGACAGTTGGGTCTTCACATTCTTTAGCTTGGTGAAAAATCTATACATTGGCGTGCCAATGATAGGAATGCTCCAGGAAGAATCAATAACAGCCAGGAAATCAGTTTCTTCAGCCCATATGTTATAGAATATATACGCTTTGGGTCCAGTGCAAAAACACTGATCATCATAGGGAAGTGGTCTGAGATGCCACTAGTGAAGAATTCAAAAAGAGAGTCAGTGAAGCATTCAAGCCAAGCCAAGTTAATAAGCACTCTATCCAACTTTCCAGTAATTCTAGTAGGGTCATCTTGCTTATTTGACCATGTGAAAAAAAAACCAATTGAGGGGCAGTCGAACAATTGAGAATCTTGTAGGCAACCTTGAAAATTAGCCATAGAAGTATGCGCCACTGGATCACCCCCTTCCTTCTCATGAGAATATAAGTAGGTTTTGAAGTCCCCCAGCAAGCACCAAGGCAAGTTGTTTGATTCAGCAAACCTGCTGATGCTAGACCAAAAAAATTCCCTTTGTTCCTTAGTATTGAAGACATACACAACAATAATAACAAACCAGGGGTCATTATGATAAGAAGCTTTAGAAAATATAGCTTGATCAGTACAGAGAAGTAATTTAACCTTCACAAAATTAGGATCCCACATCAACCAGATCCTTCCCAGGTCATGCTGACTGTAATTGTCCAAATAGGACCAACTAGGGAGGATGTTATTCTTAATTCTATCTTTATTCAAACCTTGAACTCTAGTTTAAACTAAACCACAAATCTTTAATCTATTATTATTTATGTAATTCCTTACCTTTACATGCTTCAAAGGGTCATTGAGCCATCTGGTGTTCCAGCATCCTATATTATTCATTAGAGACAAGTCTGTAAGGAGCTTGTCTAATCCAACCCACCTTTTTGAGGTTAGAGATCTTGATTCCTAGATGATGGTTACTAAATTTAGCAATGTTGTTTTTAGGGTCTCCCTGTGGGTTCCACAAGATTTAGCACCCTTCCATTCTTTATTTCAATGCCAGACAAAACAGGAGGAGTTGAGATATTACCACAGGAGGTAGTATTGGTAGTGTCATCCATATTCTCCAACACCTCAGAAGCTCCACCATCTTCAAGTATAGAAAAGGAGTTGTTAACAATAGTTGTGGAGCCATTGTGCTTCATAGTCATTTGCACTCTATTTGATTCAAATCCTGGAGGTACTTCAGGGGAGGATATGGACTCCAACCCAACATTTGTTTACTTCTCATCATTACCAGCTTTCATAGCCTTCCTCTTATTGGTAACCGGCTGCCACTTTTCGTCATCTATCGCCATCCCTTGACCAATATGAAGGTTTCTATTGACCTCATTAGATTGGGTAGTATCCAATTGTACCTTAGAGACATACATAGTAGAGGGAGGTGTGATAACCTTTTCCCTGACCTTCTTTGGACACTTTGCTTCACGTGACAGAAGGTCGAGCTTGTACTACATTGTGCAGGCTTCCAGGCATATTCAACAGCCACTGTGCATTTTGAGCCATCGTCAAACACCACAGGTATAGTATTCTTCAGTTCTGAATTAGGGTTCACCTCTACACACACCCTGGCAAAAGACATTCTAGTTCTAGATGTCGTAGGACCATCCAGCAGTAAAGGCTTGCCAACCACTGAAGCTATGAAACTTAACCCAACAGGGTTGAACATATGGACATGAACTTTCCTAATCGTCATCCACACTGGAATAGATTGGATGTTCTCAAGTTCTTGCTCAATAAAGGGAACCAAACCTCTAACAAAAAAGGGGTATGAGAGATGAATACCGGCCCATATTTTAGAGTTGTGACTCTCTCTTCTTCCAAAGAAAAATTGAGGATGAAAGCTTTTTCACCATGAACAGTCATGGTCAGATTTCCCTTGATGTTCCATGCTTTCTCAATAGTTGTTTTCACCACATGGTAATGAAGCCTTCGACCAGCAAAACCCCTTACCACTAGTTGTTCACACTCCTTTCTGTGATCATCTAAAACAAGATCGCTAATCCTAGCTACGAGTTCCCCATCAACCATTAATGGTGGCTGGTAGCAGAGATCAGCCGAAGAACTCGGCAAGATTGTTCTTGGTCTATTAGCAGCACCACTCCAATTTGAGCTTGTGTTATTCACACTATCCATAATTTCAGGGTTGTTTACAAGAGAATCAGATGCAGGAGGAGGAGAAATTAGAGGGGGGAGGATAAATCACTGTTTAGAACCCCATGATCTGGTGGAAGAATCTCCATGGAGGCTGAAATCGAAAACCCTAATCACCTTGACAAAGTCAAAATCGCACGACCACTGTCAAACTATGCTCCACAATATTTCATTCAGATCGTTAAAAAGGAAGAAATTTTTACAATAGATTTTGTTGCAAAGAGGTTCAGTTTTCTTTATTAGTAAACAATTAGATGCTGAGATGCATTATTCATTGATAAATATACCCTAGTTACCTCTAAAACTGATCTAATAATTTATCAATTTTTTTTATTAGTAAACAATTAGAGCAGTTTTGGAGATAATTAGGGTATATTTATCAATGAATAATGCATCTCAGCATCATATGAGATTTTATGAAAAACATGATCTTAAACCGAGAGTGATTTTGATCTATGTAGTATTTATTAGAAGATTTTTTGATTGATTTACTTGGCGAGTTATAAAACCTAGAATTAATTCATAAAAAAATCGAAGGATTCGGTATTCAAGCTTGATTAATAATCTTCCACAAGTACAACTAATAACTTCCATGACAATTGAAAATGGAATATGAATGGGGCTTTTGGTTTATTAAATAAACATGATAAACTTTAAAATTCGTAATCTATATGTATGCTATCCCCTAATTCCATTTTTTGCCTCTGGATTCTTGTTAGCTTTCCAACAGAAAGGGGTTTCTGTGGATGAACTAACCAGTTGAATTGGTTTTTCTATTTTAACTCTGATTCTTCTGATGATATTAAGTTAACAGTCAAGGATCCTTATTATAGTCCATGATGCTTATCTCGAAAAGGAGAAGAAAATGCGTTAAAGGGATAGAATTGTCTTGGGAATTAAATGCAGGGGTTATAGATACTTCAAATTAGTGTTTGCACAAGAATCTTTTCAAAATATGAGTTAACCCAAAATTTGAAAATAATCACCCGTTTTAAATTTTTGAATATATAAAAACCATTTTTTTAAAACTTATTTACTGATTATGTCATTTCTAAATATTTAGCCATTAGCCTATATGATCGGATAAATTCTATTGACCAAAAATCTTGGAAAGTTACTCAAAAAAATAGGTTATTATTTACAAACTAGATTATCCCAATTTATATATATATATATATATATATATATATATATATATATTGTTGAAAGAAAGTAATTGTTTCTGCAACAAATATTCATTCGAGTATAAATATTTCTGCAATAAAATAAGTTGCTAAAAGATAAGTTTTTACAATAAATATTCATTCAAGTTATAATTTTGTTATTTCCAACGTATCATTAGTAGGTTTACATTTTTTTAATTGGTGTAGTATAATCTCTTTAGAATATTGATAGATCTTATTATATAAAATTTGTGATTTGTTCATCAGCTTTTATCTCAACTTTATCATATACTCCCTCTGTTTCAACAAAAATGCTACTATTGTTTTATCATTTAGCCTAAAAATAGACCAAAATGAAAAATGATAGTAACATTTTTGCTGAAACAGAGGTAGTATATATTTTGGTGTAACACAATCGCATTAAAATAGTAATAGATTTCATTATTTATAATTTGATTTGTTCCCATTAGCTGATTTTGTTTTTGCAAAATCATATATTAATAAAGTGAAAACTACAGTCAGACCAATTCCCGTCGTTCGCCCATAATCTCTATTGAATTATAGAGAGTTATATATTATCCTGATGTTGAGCTTTTCAATTTTTGCTAATAAATGATCAGCAACAAAAGGATTTTTTTTTTAGTGAACGTGCCACAGCTAATTACTCCTATCTTTTTTTCTTTTGTAAAGACGAAGAAACATATTCTCGATTTTCTCTCCTATTCAGTACGTCGACAACTTTTTTTATCCATAAACCCAACGTCCAAAAATTTACGCGAGCACCCAATTCTTTGGTAGATATTTCTCAGGGACCTATAATTTTCAAAATTCTCTTGTCGTTTTTCCTTTATTCCTAAAATAACCTTTTGTACTTATGTTCTTCTGTTTCTTCTTCGTTTAGTTTTCTTATTATAAACATAATCAAAACTGTCGGTTGTTGGCAAAATCGATCCCTAGCTAATTCCTTTTTTTTTGAATGGTTTTGATCCTAATTTCTACTTCAGACAAACTCAATTAATCTATTAAATAAGGAAGATAAAAACCAATCTAAGTTGTAATTAAGGGAAGAAACAGTTGATATGGCTTTAAATCCATAAATGTTTCCAAATGGGATGCCCCTCCCTTTTGTGAACGAGGTGTTCGTCTATGCTAAAGAAGGTGTCGAATTTGAAATTGACAAGATCCCAAGGTATATTTTTCGATGACCATGATTTTAAAGTTGATTTATCAGGTTTTTAGGGTTACCATTTTTTATGATTGCTTGATGTATGTTAATTTTATCAATTGCTAATTCATTTCCCATGTATCCAGTCATGTATGTCTATGTTACTTATTGGTTCCCCAATTATTGATGGTTCAAGTTTTTTACTAAAAAATAATGGATGTGGTTTAGGATCAACTGGGATGGTTTTATTAAATCATGTATTAACTGTTGGATCTGCAACAATGGAAAACACTAAACATAAGAAATTTATTAAGGTTAATTGAAATCTCTGATTTATAACACACAGTGGACAGCAACCTTCTCAGTAAATTGTCCTTAACACAATAGTCCTCGGGTACTTCTCAAGAATAAGAGATGATATACTCCAACAGAGGAGATTTGTCCAGGATAGAACTTCCTATTATGACTAGTATAAGCACAATACTAATCACCCTCAAACGAACTCAACAACAATTGATATGCAAGGGAAATAAACAAGCAATGTGCGCAAAACAAAGCAAGAAGAGGGAAAAAAGCTAGGGATAGTAGCTTGCTCTGATCATTTTTTCTTTTATATCCAAAAGAAGAGAAGGAAATTAATGATCATTCAATTATGTGCATGAAGCACGGTAATTATGTTTGAAACGGAATAAAAACGGTCAGAAGATATTCTCTCTTTAAATCATCTTAATTCTATTTGGGTCAGACGCCCCCACATTTAAAGCAAAATTTATTTTGATTTTAAATTCTTTAATAAAAATATTATGTTCAAAAAGGTAAGTCTTGGTTGGCCTGCAGCCTCAGTTACGCCCGCACCCGCAAGCATACTCATTCCCGCAGCAGTAGCCACAGTCACACCCGCAACCACAGCCACATCCGCAAGTCCGCAAGGACACAAGCTTGCAAGCACGCAAGCCGCAAGCTTGCAAGCACGCAAGCCGCAAGCTCGCAAGCACACAAGCTCACAAGCCGCAAGCCACAAGCCGCAACCGCAAGCGTGCGTGCTTCGGTGCGAAGCACCGCACATGTGATAAAAATATGTTTCCTCTAACTAGCCCATTGCCTTAGTCCTCCCCCAACCATAAAAGATTCTAAACCCTAAGGTCCCTCCCTTAGATGCAATTTTTGTGGTAATAAAGAGAGGAATCATCTTTAGTTTCTCCAATGTGGGACTAAAGGTTCATTCACAAAAGTGCAAAATGAGCTAGTGTTCCTTAGTGACTTATAGGTCCTAAGTTCCATTCCCACCAAGACCAAAAACCATTTTAAGTTCATTTTTCTCCAACAATCCCCCACATGAATGAAAACCCGATGAAAATAAGAAATCAGAATGCGAGAAATACCACTTAGGAAATAGGTGTCCATAAGGTCTTGAACCTTTTCTTAGTGAGAAATTACCGGAACTACTTGATGGACAGTGAACACGATATCTTGAACTGCCATCGTTTGGTGTAGCTCATCAATAACTTCCACGCGTGATATCTCTCTAGGTGCTGTCAAGTTCGTGCCGTTGTGTCCATTTTGGCCCTGGACGTATTCCGTTTCTCAGAATGCTCTAGAGAATCAGCTCAGTTCTCATAGGAAGCGGCCCACTTCCTCATTCAGATAGGTGAATTCTATCAAGATTGTTTACTGCTACACCCCACTTCAATCTTAAATCGAAATTATTGAACTCATTAAGACTTCATAAAAAGTCATCCACATGCAGTCACACTATCACGTTTACACCATAAGGAAGGGACAGAAAATGAAATTTTGTGATAGTGTTTCCTTTAACCCACCACAAATTAGTTGTCTCATTCGAAACCTTGATCTTGGTATCTCCAGTCAGCAAGGTTGAGTGTCCCTCATGGCAAGTTTATTTAATGAGCTTAAGCCCCATCCCCCTCGATGCATTACTAACTATCTCCTTGGAAAAACTTTTCGTCAAAGGGTCCGCGATATTCTCCTTAGACCTCACAAAGTCATCAGAAATAACGCCAGTTGAGATTAATTGTTTTAGGAAATTGTGTCTTCTACGAATGTGTATAGACTTCCCATTATAGTTGTTGTTCAGCTTGACTATCACAATGTATAGATATAGCTGGCACAGGGCTATGCCAAAGAGGAATGTTTTCTAAAAAGCATCTTAGCCAAGCGGCTTCCTCTCCTGCTTTATCTAACGCAATAAACTCTGATTCCATAGTAGATCGATCTATACATGTATGTTTGGAACTCTTCCAAGATATAGACCCGCTTGCTAGAGTGAAAACATATCCACTCGTAAACTTAGACTCCTCTGAGTCTGATATCCAGTTTGCATCACAAAATCCTTCAAGGACCGCAGGGTATCTCTCATAACTTAAACAAAAGTTCAAAGTGTACTTCAAGTATCTTAACACTCTAATAAGTGCATCCCAATGCTCCTGTCCTGGATTACAGGTATACCTACTCAATCTACTCACAACATAAGAAATGTATGGTCTCGTACAATTCATCAAATACATCAGACTTCCTATAACACGTGAATATTCAAGTTGTGAAACTCCATTACCCTTATTCTTTTTGAGTCTACAACAAGGATCATACGGAGTACAAGCAGGTTTACTATCAAACTGGTTATATTTCTTAAGCACAGATTCGATATAATGAGATTGACTAAGACTATATCCATTAGAATTTCTTCTAACCTTCATCTCTAAGATCACATCGGCGGGGCCTAAGTCTTTCATGTCAAAGTTCTCATTTAGCATGCTCTTTGTGGAATTAATTACAACCATGTTTGTACCAAGTATAAGCATATCATCAACATACAAGCATACAATTACACAGGCATCATTCACCAGTTTAGTATAAACACACTTGTCAGATTCATTTATTTTAAAACCACTAGAAATTATTACATGATCAAATTTTTCATGCCACTGTTTAGGTGCTTGTTTCAAACCATACAAAGATTTTTTCAGTTTACAAACTTTGTTTTCACAACCTTTCACTACAAATCCCTCAGGTTGGTCCATATAAATTTCTTCATCTAATTCACCATTTAGAAAAACTGTTTTTACATCCATTTGATGTATCTCTAAGTTATGAAATTGCAGCAATAGCAATTAACATCCTAATGGAAGTAATTCTCGTAACAGGTGAATAAGTATCAAAGAAATCTACACCTTCTATCTGTTTATAGCCTTTAGATACTAATCTAGCTTTGTATTTTTCCACAGTTCCATCTACCTTACGTTTTCTTTTGAAGATCCATTTACAATCTATAGGTTTACACCCTATAGGTAAATCTACAATCTCCCAAGTATCATTTTGTATAATGGAATCCATTTCACTAATGGTAGCTTCTTTCCACTATGGAACTTCAAAAGAAGTCACTATAAGTCTGTGGATCAGTCTCAGCTAAGCATGTTATGAAGTATGGCCCAAAAGATTTTTCAGTTCTAAGTGTTTTACCTCTTCTAGGCTCAAATTCATCTTCTTCTACAGGTAATGACTGACTAGTAGAAGGGACATCTAGGGAATCAACACATATCATGCGAGATTCAAATTTCATAGGGAAATTTTTTTCAAAGAACACAGCACCCCTAGATTCCATAATAGTATTCACACCAATTTCAGATATTTCAGAACTCACAACCATAAATCTATATGCAGTAGTATGTTCAGGATACCCTATGAAGACACAGTCAACAGTTTTGGGTCCTATCTTGGTTCTCTTAGGTGGAGGAATGGACACCTTATCAAAACACCCCCATAATTTAAAGTATGCATAAGAAGGTTGTCTACCTTTCCATAACTCATATGGAGTTTTATCTGATCCTTTAAAGGGTACTCTATTCAAGACATAGCAAGATGAGAGGACG
This sequence comes from Papaver californicum, assembly GCA_023531435.1. Lineage (NCBI taxonomy): Eukaryota > Viridiplantae > Streptophyta > Magnoliopsida > Ranunculales > Papaveraceae > Papaver > Papaver californicum. The sequence continues at coordinate 12,623,957 of JAJJMC010003936.1, read as the reverse complement.
GCCTCCTCCTACAAGTTTGCAGGTAGTCCTGAACTAATTAACATGGCATTCATCATCTCCTTAAGGGTTCGGTTTTTCCTTTCATCCACACCATTAGATTGTGGTGAATAAGGAGGGGTTACTTCATGTATAATGCCGTGTTCTATGCAAAAATCTCCTATAGGAATTACATACTCACCACCACGGTCAGACCTAACAGTTTTAATGGTAGCACTCATTTGGTTTTCAACTTCTAGTTTATATATCTTAAAGGATTCTAAGGCATCATCCTTTCCTTTAAGTAAATATATGTGACAGTACCTCGTACAGTCATCTATAAAAGTGAAACCATTTCTTACCACCTCTAGTTTGAACCTATTTCATGTCAACTAGGTCTGAATGAATTAATTCTAAGGGTTTAGAATTTCTCTGAATATTTTTCCTATAAGATTTTTTAGCATATTTTGATTCAACGTATATTTCACATTTATGTTCATTTTCCAAACTAAATTTGGGTATGCAGCATATGCTAGCAAGTTTATTCATTGACTTATAGTTTACATGACCAAGTCTACCATGCCAAACATTCAATGACATACAAATCATAAGCAGAAGAATCAATTTTATTCATTTCAACAGAGGTTACATTCAATTTATAGAGACCCTCAGTCTTATAACCAATGTGACCATTTGTATGCATTCTTGGCCATATATCTGTTGACTTCAGACACCGTGCCAGAAAACTCGTTCTTGTTGCTTTCAATCAAATTAGCATTTTTTTTTTGTTATTGAAATCCTTACGTTTTTCTATAATGCATTGCCATATGGTCAAGAATTCCGCAAACATAACACGCACCTTTAATTTTACCAATGCTAGATTTGGGTTTCGGAGATGTACCTTTCTTGTGCGGACCAGGCTTGCAGTTGCCGTGGTCGCCCTTTTCAGTAATGGAAGATTTGTGTTCAATCACACGAGCCTTGTTGGACATGTCTCTTGTAGAAGATATGTTTTTATCTTTGGAGCACAGCAATTCTTCCACTTGAATCTTCTTACCCAATTCAACCACACTAACTTCACCAGTTTCATGTCTCAACATCTTGGATTGCCATCTTTTGAAATCTTTGCCACTGAATTTTTGTGGTCTGTCAACATCACTTTTAGCCATTGTTACAGAAGATTAATATTGTGTTAAGATTGTTGGATCT
>JAJJMC010003936.1:12612293-12622762 GCA_023531435.1 Papaver californicum | reverse complement strand
TTTATAACACACAATGGACAGAGCCACCTGCTCTGCAAATTGTCCTTAACACAATAGTCCTCGGGTACTCCTCAAGAATAAGAGATGTTTTACCCCAACAGAGGAGATGTGTCCAGGACAGAACTGCCCGTTATGACTAGTATAAGCACAATACTAATCACCCTCAAACGAACTCAACAAAAATTGATAGGGAAGGGAAATAAACAAGTAATGTGCGCAAAACAAAGCAAGAAGAGGGAAACAAGCTAGGGATAGTATCCTGCTCTGGAGTGAGTAGAAATGAGAAATCGTTTTTTCTTTTATAGCCAAAAGAAAAGAAGGAAATTAATGATCATTTAATTCCGTGCATGAAGCACGAACATTATGTTTGAAACGGATTTAAAACGGACAGAAGATATTCTCTCTTTAAATCAGCTTAATTCTAGCCGGGTCAGACGCCCCCACATTTAAAGCAAAATTTATTTTGATTTTAAATTCTTTAATGAAAATATTCTATTCAAAAAGGTAAGTCTTGGTTGGCCCGCAACCTCAGCTATGCCCGCACCCGCAAGCATACTCATTCCTGCAGCAGTAGCCACAGTCACACCCGCAGCCGCAAGCACGTGCGTGCTTCGGTGCGAATCATCGCGCATGTGTGAAAAGTATGTTTGCTCTAACTAGCTCATTGCCTTAGTCCTCCTCCAACCACAAAAGCTTCTAAACCCTAAGGGCCCTCCCTTATATGAAATTTTTGTGGTAATAAAGAGAGGAATCATCTTTAGTTTCTCCAATATGGGACTAAAGGTTCATTCACAAAAGTAAAAAATGAGCTAGTGTTCCTTAGTGACTTATAGGTCCTAAGTTCCATTTCCACCAAGACCAAAAATCATTTTAATTTCATTTTTTTCCAACATTAACTACTTAGACTATTATTCCTTTACCATCATAGTAAGGGAGGTACACGTTTTTATCTGTAATTAGCCTGTTTTTGATTTTCCTACTGTGTGGGTAGCTATTGTTGTCACATGAGAAAACTCATGCCTTGCATCCATGATAACCACAGTTTCCGTTCAAGTTATGACCTTCCAAATAAATGTTACTTATATCCATTTAGACAACAATACTACTTAACTAGTGTATCTGAGATGACACGTACAGATTTATGGTGTGGATTAAAATTTCTGAACGATTTTTGGTGCTAGGGAACATCACGAGACACAATAGTACATAGCTAGCTATCTCGTCTGACTAATGTGTTATTTAGTTCTTTAACTCTAATGCATGATGAATATAGCACGTATAGTAGTTCATAATGTAACTTGTTTACTTGGAGCAACATGAATAGATACAGGATAAATGATGATTAGTTGATTTGTTATTTTATGTCCTTATCTAACTACTACGACTGCTCATCAGACTGTTTAGGGGAAATGCTTTACAAAGTGCATCACTCATCCGCCTGAGTGGGAGCGAAAGTAGTTACGTCTCCAGATGTGTGGATCGATATATTGAAGCCACGTATCATAACTCGTGCTCTGTTTAGTCAACAACGTTGAATTGTTACAGCTGCAGCAGTAACTATTGTCCTTGTAACTCAATACTAGTATATTGAAAAGTTGCTACCTTAATCCTGATGGTTCTTAGTAGATCACAGTCTTTAGATATCGTTGTCGCTTAAAACTTTTGTTTTTTTGGTTTTGAGAATGTGTTAGGCGAGAAGCAATAGTCAGTTAATTCGCAGGATCAAATGATGTAATGACAAGTGAAATTAATTTATCAAGGGTTGGATTATTCTCTTAACTTACTCTTTTTTTCTTGTGATGTTGAATTCAGTTCGTCGAACTTCTAGGCCAATATATGGAAAATTGTATGCTTAAAGACTCCTTTCAATTTCCCTTCTTCTTATGTTAGAATGCACAATGGAGTAGTTTTGTTGGAGGATTTTTCTGTTGGACGATGGTGCTGAATGACAAATCATTTTTGTAATTTTTCTTCTTTTGTGTCATGCAGCTAAAAAAATGATTACATAACTTGTTATGCAGTCGAGAGAATAGCTGCATAATCTGTCATGTAGCTATAAAAAGGCTGTATAATCTGTTATGTAGTCGAGAAAATGGCAGCATATATGCATCCCTTTTATTGTTAGCGCTGTTATCAACCTAAAAATGGTCGCGTAATCTGCTATGCAGCTACAAAAATGACTGCATAACTTGTTATGCAGTCGAGAAATGGATGCATAATCTGTTTTGCAGCTACAAAAAAGGCTGCATATTATGTTATGCAGTTGAGAAAATAGTAGCATATTGCATTATGCATCTATTTTTTTGTTAGCACTGTTATCAACCAAAAAATTGACTTCATAATCTGTTATGCAGCTACAAAAATGGTTGCATTATTGATGCGATTTTAAATTACCCTATATAATAACCGCAATCGCACGGCGTCTAACTGGTAGACAACGGCAAGTACGGGTCGAACCCACAGAGAGCGGGGAAATACTGCAATCAATATCTCAATTAACTAATTAGAAATAGTATTTATGGATTTTTAGATTAATAAATAAAATAATAAAACAAACTAAACTAATAACAAATCTAATGGGAGAGAGTCGGTAACCAGGATTTTCAGTATCCACCACTATTTCAATTTAATTACTGAAGTGAAGCATAACTCATGAATATTTAGAGTCGCAAATATCACTGGGACGCCCTAAACATGGTGCCACAAAAAGACCTAGTCTCAAGCATACACCATAAAATTGCGTTAGCGAGAAAATTGTACGAACTAATTATAGGTCTACAAATAATACCTGACTATTCTAAGCATACCCCATCAAAGGATTTAACCCAAGCATGAAATATCAAATAAGTAGACAAATATATTTGCAACAAGTAGATTTTCAAAACAACAACTGTATACCAGAAGCATGGAACATCAAAAATCTAGGTCAAGCATGTACCATCAAACGACATCACAATTGTTTAATAAAATTTAATAAATCAAAATCATAAAATTAATCTATTCAAATCATAATAGTCTATTACCTAATAATTCAATTTAATTGGTCTACTATTAAAAGTGGTTTCAACATAAACCCTAGTTACACATTAATTAGAACATGGAGATGAGTTTCTCAAAACCCATAAAATTGATTGAAAAGAAGAAACCGATAGAAAGAATTAAACCTAAAAATATGAATTGTTCAACAACAGTCTTTTCCTTCTTTCTCCGTCTGGTGCTCTCTGTCCAGGAGACTCTCTCTGCATCCGTCTCTCTCTTCCGTATTCTATATAGGAGAAAAGTCCCCCTCAAAACGTAATTCTCTCTTCCTTTTATAACTCGGTTTTAGCTTTTCTTTTCAACCCTTGGATAGCCCCCACGTGAATTCATCAGCCGGTCCCCTTAGAATATAACCAAATTGACGCACCTACTCCATAAAACCCTAGCCTTTACTTTCAACGCCATAATACCAAACTAGGATACCGATCATAGCCTTTCTTCCTTGTTTGATTTGTCAGCTTCAACGTCCAGCCAACAGCCTCCTACTAGCCTAGTCACGGTAGCCTTCCAAAAGACATAATCACTACTTCTTCTTAAGTCAACAGCACCATGACTCTCTTCACATCACTGACGCCTACACTTCTTCTAATTCACGTGAAAAAATATCCAAGCTTCATAGCCTTCACCGATTAAAGTCTTATTCACTTCCTCGTTATTTCGGACTAAAAGCAACACAAACAAACATGAGAATTCCCTAGTAATTTTGATAATTTAGCCAGATTTATTTGTAACTTCAGATTCGATGCGATCAATTTATAAACACATAAAAATATATTATTAGTACAAATTCAGACACTAACAAATATTAATTAAGAGATAAATATGTATAACTTAAGCGCCTATTAATTATCTGTTATGCATCTACAAAAATGATTGGATAACTTGTTGGAATTTTATTTTCGAGGCATATACATAATTTTAATCAGTGGTTGCATAACCAAATTATTGGATGCATGAACCAAGACACAGTTGCATAACGTGTTATGCATCCTTTTTTGTTCGAACGTTATTTTTTAGGTATATACATCGTTTTAGTGGTTGCATAACCTAACTAGTGGATGCATAAACCGAAATATGGTTGGATCATTTGTGGTGTCTGTATAATGTGTTATGCATCCTTTGTGATGGTTGCATAATGGTTATGTATCCAGTTTTTAAAATTTATGTCTAAAAGAACAATCACCTCCGACTTTTTTTGTAAGAAATCTAAATTTGATATTATTGTTTGTACTCGTTGTGTAAATCTCTTTAAAAGCTTTCCAACGAGATAAAATTTGTAAAATTCCATGGCACGGATTGTTAGATATTTCATATTCCATCTTGCTTATCAATTATACCCCTGAAAAAATAGGATGCATAAAGAGTATGCAGACACTTTACTGAGGAAAGGGAAAATCCAAAATTTCTTTGTTATACAAGAAGAACATGTTATGAGTACTTGTGTCTTTTTTCTCTCTTTTCATAATTTCAAATAATTATAGGTATCACAGAAAATAAAAAATATTTTGAACCTGGCAATAAAAATAATATTATTTTGGAGCCTGGGCCAAAAATTCCCATTAATAAAACGAAGAAATTATTAATTACCGAATTTTATTGCTCTTTAGAGACACCAAAATATGAAGTTGTTCGATCATCAAAAGACTACGAAATCCGGCAATACTCTTCTTCAGTCTTCTTGTGTGATATCTGAAGTGTCTTGCAACCCATCAGGCGGAAACAGTGATTATGGGTTCATAAGTGGTTCTTGTTAAATACATCAGAGCTGTTGGGAATCCTCAAAACGTTAAACCAGAAAAGATGTATACAACAATGACGTCGTCGCCAGTCATTACTACTCACGTGCATCAGAAACGATTGCGATGACGACTCTGGTCATCACTTCTCAGAACCACCGGAAACTGTTGATACACGTGAGAAAAAAACAACATGGTCATTCATATTTGTTGGGAAATAAAATAAGAGCGACACGTGTAAGACGATTAAGAAAGAAACAATGTAATTAAGAAGGATGAGAAGCACACAATCAAAGCCATATTAAAGTATCGAAACGGGACAGATGTGAAAGACTGAGCAAATCTCTGCATGATCGACACGTAAGATCGGGAAAGTAACATCACACTGATCGAAACAGACAGCATTAAATGCATATAGAACGGGAAAGAAAGAGTAATGATGAGCATGGAGCGGGAAAGTAAGGCAATAATTACTTTTATGACACGTAAGATCGGGACAAAGTTGATTCTCAAGGAACGAAGAGCACGTGTAACCATGCAAGGTAGCGCACCAAAGAGAAAGCATGACCTGGCAATCTTATAAATATCCCGATCCGAAGATAATAAGGAGAACGATAGAGGGTATCGGGACAAGAGGGACCCACTACTTAATCTATAAATAGAAAAGAGCATTCAACGAAGAAGGGGTCGGAAAATTGAAGAAAGAAAAAGAGGAAGGAAGATTAAGAAGAACAGAAGGAAAAAGGTTATTAGGTATGTACTGTGAATGATTAAATCCAAAAGATAGGACATTCATGATAAAATTTTTGGCTTTCAATAGAAAATGTATTTGGAATTGTAGTTTTGATCAGATTTATGATATGTAAATGATTGAATTGCCCAATTTGTTTATCAAATCATTATTCTTAAAGATGAATCTATGTATCACAGTTCATTTGTTAAAATCTTATGTTGATTGTACAATCTTTAAATCATTGGTTGTTAATGTCAACGAGAAAATTGACATAAACAATTTGGCGCTAGAAACAGGGACTGGGTTAAAGGATTTATCCTACCTGTTCTTGAAAAATGAATTTTTCTATTTTCACATATTTATCTTTACTTAATTTGAAAAAATGGAGATGGCATCTCTTTGGAAAGAAAAAGATTTTTAAGTTTAAATGGATCTGTTTAAATATTTGAATGAAAAACATATTTATAAAAAATGATAAAACTAGTTTCTGTCATTTTCCTCTTTAATAATTTGATTGAAAAATTATCTGGCTAACTTATAAAAGGTTATTAGAAATCAAGAGGAGAAGGAAACCGATCAGCAGATTTAGAAGAGAAATATCTCAAGAAGCAGGCTCTGCGAATCAAGACAGTAATGATAGGCAAAGTTCCAGACAAAGAGAAGTTGAGAGTGATCCAGAACAACAACAAAGTAATGTGGGAAATCATTCACCTATCCAAGAGCTAACACCAAATGCCTTATCACAAAATCAGCTGTCACATCATGAGAACCCAGGAAATAATGTCAATTATCTTCAGAATTTGATACGAGAAATGAATGAAATAAGGAGAGAACAGAGGATCAATCAGGATAGAATTGAATTATTAACCAGAGAAAATCAAGTTTTAAAAGATACAATTCGACGTGAACAGAGGCAGGCTGCAACAAGATCACGAAGTCCATAAACAATTTTTGAAAGACGTGCACCAAGAAATGAAAGAGAAAATCAAGATCAGAGGATGGTGTTAGTAGGATCATCATCACGAGCCAGGAGACAGAGAGAAAATCAAGAAATTCAACGTACACAATGGAAAAAGTGTGTCGAAGCAATGGAACAAATGAAAGAAGAAATAAAAGGACTGAAAAATAAAGAAGGGGGAAGAATAGAAGAAGTGTTAAGAGAGGCCAAGCGTACACCGCTGGCTCAACGATTGACAAATGTTCCATTGCCAAGAGAGTATAGCATTCCTGTATTTGAGTGCTACGATGGTACAAAGGATCCAACCTCACATCTAAAATATTACAATCGAGTGATGTCACGATGGGATGGACATAAAGCAATTATGTGCCGATGTTTCCCTTCAAGTTTAACAGGTTCAGCATTACTGTGGTATGATAGATTGCCTGAGAATTCCATCGAGTGTTATTCACAATTAGTGAGGAAATTTCTTGAAGCATATATGTACAACAAACCCGTTGATTCGGGAATAGATAGATTATATTCCCTTACATCATGGCCAGAAGAAACGATACGATCTTATACCACCCGATGGCATACGGTATGTCAAGCGATTGGAGATGTTGACTCAAGTACTGCAATAAATCATTACAAGTGGGGAATCGCTGACCGGAGATGTCATCTTTTTATTAAAATTCATCGTAATAATCCCAAGACCGAGGGACAGCTCAGAGAAATAATAGAAACATGTGCAAGGTTGCAAGATGTCCAGGAACAAGGTCCAAGAAGCAATTCACGAAATCAGGAAAGCATGAAAAGGAGAAATTCAGTTGACATATCAATAGAGCAGAAAAAGAAATTTCCTCACAAATCAGAATCAAAGGAATCAAAGCGCCCACGGCAAGGGGATAATAAAACATTTGTGCAACGATTTCAAGAAAGAGTGTTTACAAAGCTCAATATCTCATATACCGAATTATTTGATATCATAAAGGTTAAACCAGATTTTCAATGGCCATCATCAAAAGGCAATCATCCTGAGTTTACGCAACGATCAAAAGATTATTGTGAGTACCATTGTTATAAAGGTCATACAACAGAAAACTGTAGGAATTTTATTATGCTGTTACAAAAAATGATAGATGCAGGAGAGTTAAAAGAATATATTCAGAGGACCGAACCAGTAGCAAGATCCGACAAAGGCAAAGCAGTGCATATTCCGTATAATGAACGCACCATTAATGTAATATCATACTCATAAAAAAGAGATACTGATGTGAATGCTGCAATCAATAAAAAGTTATGTAAAAGGATTCAAAATCATGAAATTTTTAAGGTATCGGGAAGAATAACGGAAGCCTGGGAAGACTGGATGGCATTCCCTTTAACTTTCTCAGCACAGGAAGTAAATCAAGAAATTGAGATGCACAATGATCCATTAGTCCTCACGTTGCCAATGTCAGGATGGAACGTTAGGAAAATTCTTATGGACGGGGGAAGCTCCTTGAACATTTTATTTCATACCACATTTTGCAAAATGGAGTTCACAAAAGATCAATTACTCCCATCCCGGTATGTGATTTATGGATTCAATGGAATAGCCTCGAGACCCGAAGGAGATATAGACCTGTAAGTATTAGTTGGACCAATCAACATTCTAACGAGGTTCAGTGTAGTAGATGCTCCATCTCCGTACAATGCAATAATAGGGAGACGCTGGATACACCAGTTAAAAGGTGTAATTTCCACTTACCATCAATATTTGCGATTTCCAACACCACAAGGCGAAATGGAGATCAAGGGGGATCAAGATGATGCTAAGTTTTGTATAATGGCGGAAGTAAGAATGCATGAAGAGCAGGAACAACAACAGCGAGAAAAGAAGAAAAACCATAGGACCGAAGTAAAGGAAAATGAAATTAATCAATACCTGAAAAGGAACATTGAACAAAAGTCAGCAAATGAGTCAGGAGAAAGCAGCAAGAGTCAAGAAAATTCGACAAGTCAGCAACTCGAAGGACCCTCATAGCAATTAAAGGGAACTCCAACCCCAATCGGGAATCCAAAACCAATTTTCACTTCTGTAGAAGAAACTAAAATTGTAAACATTGGAACTTTAGAATGGCCCAAGAAAGTACAGATTGGAACTTTGATGAAAGAAGATGTGGAGCAAAGTTTAATCAAATTACTCCTTGATTTTGTGGATATATTTGCATGGAAAATGGAGGATATGCCCGGGATAGATCCGAACATTGTACAGCATGAATTACGAATACGACCCGATGCTATACCATTTCGTCAACGGATACGCAAGGTTGCATCGGAGTATCACGGTCCAGTTGAAAAGGAATTAGCAAAACTTCTAAGTGCAGGATTCATTCGAGAAGTGCGGTATCCAACATGGATTTCTAACATGGTGATCGTTCCGAAGAAAAATGGCGGAGTAAGAATTTGCATAGACTTTACTAATTTAAACAAAGCTTGCCCAAAAGATAGTTATCCACTTCCTAATATTGATCAATTGGTGGATGCTGTAGAAGGCCATGAAGCACTATATTTTATGGATGGTCAGTCGGGATATAATCAAATTGCACTTGCTGAAGCAGATCAAGAGCACACAACATTCTTTACTCCTCGGGGATTATATTGCTATACCAGGATGTCGTTTGGGTTAAGGAACGCGGGAGCAACATATCAGCGTTTAGTTGATGCAATTTTCAAACCATGGATCGGGCAAATATTAGAAGTTTACGTCGACGATATGTTGGTAAAAAATAAATTATCAATTAACCATCTACAAGACCTCGCTGAAATCTTTGGTGTGTTATGAAAGTACAAGATGAAGATTAACCCGGAGAAATGCAATTTTGGTGTTTCATCGGGGCGTTTCTTAGGTTATTTGGTTACAAAAAATGGAATAGAAGTTGATCCAGCTAAGATTCAAGCAATAACAAATATGCCATCACCCAGCAGTATTAAAAGTGTACAGAAATTAAATGGATATCTGGCTGCCTTAAACAGATTTATTGCCAGATCATCAGAACGGTGCAAACCTTTCTTTGAAATACCCAAGAAGAAAAATAAATTTGAATGGAACGACCAATGTGAACAAGCATTCCAAAGCATAAAGAAGCATCTAGCTACATTGCCAGCATTACAAAAGCCGGAACCAGAAGAGATGTTAACTTTGTATATATCGGCAACAGAAGATGCAATCAGTGCAGTGATGGTACGGACTAATGAAAAGATAGAAAAACCAATATATTATATCAGAAAAACCCTTAATTCGGCAGAAAGAAATTATACAAAGATCGAACAACTCATCTTATCATTAGTCTTTGCCACTCAAAATTTACGTACTTATTTTCTCACACATTATGTTCGTGTCCCGAGCAAGGCACCGTTACAATCAGTATTGAAAAATACGGGAAAAGTGGGAAGAATCACTAAATGGAACGCCCAGCTAGAACAATTCAATATCATTTATGAGTTGCAAACCGCACAAAAATCTCAAGTTTTAGCTGACTTTCTTGCAGACTTCCCAATTGAAGAAGAATATGAAATTCAAGGTCTGATAATAATAAAATATATATATATATATATATATAACAATTCACTCATTCAAATTATTTTATCACATTAACAGTTTATTTTATTTATAATTAAAGGATTACCCGGATGCGAGGAAGAAGACCCACAAGATATTCTGGACTCGGCAAATTCTCAAAAGTGGGAACTCTTTGTTGATGGATCCCGAAACAAAGAAGGAGCAGGAATTGGCATCGTGATTACTACACCAATGGGAGACCGAATGATTCATTCTTTTCGTCTTGAATTTGAAGAGCATACAAATAACATAGTAGAATATGAAGTTGTGGTTCATGTTTTAAAACTCATCATTGAATTGGGAATCAACAATGTTCGACTAACAAGTGATTCGCAGTTGGTAATTCGACAGCTTGAATTAAAATATCAAACACTTGATGCAGATTTAGCACAATATAAAAATCTTGTTCAAATTTTA
>JAJJMC010003936.1:12594478-12607293 GCA_023531435.1 Papaver californicum | reverse complement strand
GATGAGCATGGAGCGGGAAAGTAAGGCAATAATTACTTTTATGACACATAAGATCAAGAAAAAGTTGATTCTCAAGGAACGAAGAGCACGTGTAAACCATGCAAGGTAGCGCACCAAAGAGAAAGCATGACCTGGCAATCTTATAAATATCCCAATCCTAATATAATAAGGAGAACGATAGAGGGTATCGGGACAAGAGGGACCCACTACTAAATCTATAAATAGAAAAGAGCATTCAACGAAGAAGGGGTCGGAAAATTGAAGAAAGAAAAAGAGGAAGGAAGATTAAGAAGAACAGAAGGAAAAAGATTATTAGGTATGTACTGTGAATGATTAAATCCAAAAGATAGGACATTCATGATAAAATTTCTGGCTTTCAATAGAAAATGTATTTGAAATTGTAGTTTTGATCAGATTTATGATCTGTAAATGATTGGATTGCCAATATGTTTATCAAATCATTATTCTTAAAGATGAATCTATGTATCAGTTCATTTGTTAAAATCTTATGTTGATTGTACAATCTTTAAATCATTGGTTGTTAATGTCAACGAGAAAATTGACATAAACAATATTTATGCAGTTTTTACTGCCGACAAGTAAGTACACAAGCAGGGAGCTTAGCGAGGGAAGTGATAAAAGAGGAGAGTGGTATGGTTTTCAGGAGTAACAACGGATAAATTGGTGGAAGAAATGGTGAAGGAGCTGAGATTAAGAGAGTCTGAAGAGAGAGGCCCCTATGATAATTACAAAGGAAAATCGGGATCAGTTCTTGTTCGATGGGCATAATCCACCATGGGCATTACCTATGTTGCGTACATATGAGATTATTATGACTCATGTTGAATGATTGGGATCCTCGTCTTGCATATTTTGATCTTATAACAATTACAATGAATTCAAAATGCATATTTAGTTAACACCAAAATTAGTAAGAAAAGGTCTATGAAGAAATTTTATTTTTATTCCAATAATAATAATTAAGCTAATTATCAGTGTATGCATATTAGTTATTGTAGACTTTGAAATCATAATTAAGTAGTTTGAAACTGTAGACGAGAGGTTTAACTGCATCCAATGAACATCAATGGTTCCTTGATCATATATCAAAAGTCAACTTAAAAATTTCAATTACTAGTGACTAGTGTAGTATTTTGTTTTGTTTTTTACAAGTAATACACTGGGGGTAGTTTTAAACCTTGATATTTTGCCAAGGACGAAAAAAAAAAAAAATTGTGTTGAAAATGGACCAACTTCTTTTCCTAATTTTACGAAATGTGAATTCTATGTTATATTTCTTAAGATGAAATGTTTATCTTTATCAGTTAATTCAAATTTAAACTCAGAATAATCGGAACTGACCCATTTGAGTATCTGACCGTAAAAATGAAAATACGAAAAATGGGTTAGATTGTGTAGGAAGGTTAAAATAGAAGACTAAATCAAAGTAAGATCCAAAATATCCCTGCATTTGATCTTAGATACAATATTACCTAAAAAAGTGTGCAAACACTAATTTTAACGATTTTTATGTGCAAACACTAATTTGAAGAATGTATAACGGGTAAATGTCCAATTTTTACTAAAGGTAACAATATATGTGGGTCACTGATCGACCCGGAAGTTAGAATAAACTAGATTTGTGCCCGTGTTACCTAGCGGGTATAGTTAGTCGCACCTTTTTGAATTTGTTATGCTTGAAATTTGCTCGTATCTTTTTGTAATACCCTCTAACCAAGTTCTTGTGATTTCATTATGAAGAATTCAATAATTTTCTAAAGCTAACCTCACCGAATATAGTTCTTTGGTAAGAGATTGAGTCTAAGTTTCGAAATAATATTTTAAGATTAATTTTATCTCGTACAAATAAAAAGTATATTTAAAATAAAATAAATAACGATGATGAAATTGATAGTTACCCGTACCCGTATCTGTTGGATTCACCTCTTTTACAAAATAAAAAACATATTTAAAATGAAACAAATAACGATAATGAAATTGATAGTTGCTTGTACCCGTATGTGTTGGATTCACTTCTTTTACAAAGTTTGGTTAGTTAATTAGAAATCACAATGAATATACTTTTTTTTATCTTATTTAAGAATATAAATTTAATGGTAGCCGTTTATTAAAGATAATTAAACATAGATCGTCGATTTGCGGTGTTGTCCACCCACTGTAGGTAAAGTCGACCCGGTACAATTAAGTATTGGGTGTAAACGAAGTTTAATAATTTTAAAACAAAATAGCCAATAGGAAAGTGGGTTTCTTTAACTCCTAAATATTTGCACCAATCAAACTATGCCAAGTGTCCTTATCAAAACTCTCGTTTCACAAAAGCCAGAAAAGCCTTATTTTGACCAATATGAAGCGAGGGTTTCCTCACCGTTCAACATGGGAGCTTTATTTGTCTAGGCCTTTAAATCTTTAGATTTAATTACATATCCACCATTAATTTTGACAGATCCAATGATATATAAGCACTGTAAAATCATGTCAAAATTTAGCCTGTCAACGGATCCGCCCGCATACTTTAATCGCAAATATAAGAGAATATAGGTTTTTAAATTCAACCATCCAATTAAGAAAAGGGGTGCTAGTGCACCTAGGTTTTTAGGGGTTGCACAAATTTATACTCGAGCTTAGGAATATTTGTTGTTAATAATAAATAAAGTGTTTTCTTCTTCTTTTATTTTACCTCACATAATTACTTTTTCTAGTATAAACAAATAATTAAGAGTTAAATAGAGTTTAGGAATATTTACCACCTAAATAAAGTGTTTCCTTTTTTTCCAACAATTTTTTTTTCTAGTTAAAGATATAAAATTAACCATTTTCGTTTATTAAAGATGATTAAATGTCGATTATCGGTATGAGGTGTTGTCCACTCCCTGTAGGTGATGCTGATCCGTTACAATTAGGTATGAGGTGTAAAAGTAGTGTAGTAATTCTTAAACCTAATAGCAATAGGAGAGTGAGTTTCCTTTACCCCATAATATTTGCACCAATCAAACTTTGTCGAGCGTGCTCACCAGAATTGTCGCATCACAAAAGGCTTATCTCGCCAGCAGAAAACGAGAGTTTCATCACCGTTCGATGTCGGAACTTTATTTGTCAAGGACTTTAAATGTTTAAATACTTATGCCAGAGAAATATCGGATACATCATCATTTGAAACTTGGCTAATTTGAGGCATACACATTTTATTTGAGGCCTACTCAATAATAAATTAAAATATAGTTATTATGAAGTCATTTTAAAAACTCCTTATCCACTTATTTTTATAATGGCTAGTTTATTTGTAAATAATTAGTGTTAATTGATTCAACTAATAGTTAAATTAATTAATGTTGAAATTGGATTATTGGTGTTATATGGTGAGAATTATAGTAGAGTTTTTTGAAAGTTTTAATAAGAAGAAAAGAACTTGATGAAAACTAGGGTTTTTGTGATTTTGGTAGCAAAATCGAAATATTATAGTGACATCCAAGATTCTGGTGGTGATGAAGAAGTGGGTACATCTATATATCACCAATCAGATTATAGTGAGTTCGACCCTACCAAATTGGATTATTTGCTGGACGAACAAGAACGTGTATACCAAAGCATAGTTGATGATTTTATTCAAGAAAATGAAGAATCAAACAAGGAAACTGATGATCTTAATGCTTCCAAAACATGATGATTATCGTCATATGTACGTGCTAAGGATCTTGAAACATGTATATGTAGCTTATAATCGTCAAAAATTGATTATTTTTTTTATCAATTTAGAGTTATTTTTTATTCTGCGTATTACCCAGTAACATCATACGTGCCGATTGTACATCTTCCCAGATATTATGAACTACAATCGGCAGATATGGTCATGAACCACGATCGATCGTGGTTCATACTTGGCGGGATTGTTAGGTGCAAAATCGTCTATTATGCGCTCCCATATCGACCGATTGTAGCATTTGGAGATTTTCCTAAAAATGCCAAATATACAATCGGTCGATGTATGTTGTTATATTATCTGATTATAATTGAAAAAATGGCTAAAAAAACTGCATTTTATTGAATGCTAAAATCAACACACAAGTCAGTTCACTGTGCAGATTGTATACTTGGGGATTTTTATCCAAAAAGAAGACCATGTGGAATCGATAGATATATATGTACCTAAAGGCCGATTGTTAAGAATCGATCGAAACGATAGTTCTTATCCACCGATTGTGTTGGCCTAACTTTTTGGTGTATATTATAGATTGTTGAAGCACTCAGCGACAATCAACCGAACCCGTGTCTCAGAGGAGGCCTGATAATTCTGTCAACTGCTACACTGAATTGGTATGGGAAAAAGAGAACGATGCAAAGCAATTTTGTGGACAAAGGCATGGAGATAAAATGGGCATTAGTCTTAGGTCGTCGTTCAAGGCGTGATCGTTTAGAAATTGTTTGCGGGAGAAGTAGCAAGATTAAAAGTTACATGGAAAATGACAAATTGTATGTGAAGAAGACGTCTAGGGTCTACCTGACTAAATCAAAGAAGCATGAATACCCGTTTAAGATTATAGTGCATAAACTCAATGGTGTATATAAGATTTCTAAAATGATGAATGATTGTCATAATCATGATGGTCCTGAATCTTTTATTGGACACTTTTCCGTTTGTGGGTTAAAACCACATCAATTCTCAACGTTAAAGTCAATGAAGACAAGTAAACCAAGTAATATTCTTAGGAAGATTAAGGAGGATGATCTTAAAAACTTGTCCATTTTGAGGAAAATTTACGCGGGAAGAGCAACCACCAGGAGGATGGAATGGGATGATAAAGTTGTTATGGAACAATCTCAGTGGTTAGCCGAGTAGCACAACTACACAATCAGGAAGCAAATAATGGACGGAAAAGTGACTCATATTTTCTTCGCGTATCCGAAGATGACCCAATTGTCTCAATGGATCCATCAAACTTTGTTAATAGACTGTACTTACAAGACAAACAAATACAACACGTTGTTATTAGACATGGCTTGCTACAATTCGGATAAACAAACTTTCACTATGGAATGAGGTTTTATGGATTGGGAGAATGAGTTTCATTTGGACGTTAGAAGCCTTGAAAGAGATTTCATACTGTAGTGATCAAACGTTAGGGTTCAAAGTTACAGATAAGGATAAAGCAATAATGAATGTCATAGAGGTGGTTTTCCCGGAAGCCGAACATTTTGTTTGTACATGGCACATACAATGCCACATCAGAACGTATTGCAGGGGTTATATTCAGAGGCCAAAACACAGAAAGGTACTGCTCGTGAGAAGGCTAAAGATGAGCGTCTTAGTAAACTAACCCGGGAGAAACGAGAAGAAGAAAACCGCCAAAGAGTACGAATGTAATGGATTGAAATGGAAAGCTTTTCAAAAAAATTGGGATTTGATAGTATATCTGATTTCCGGGGAAGAGTATAAATCTCATTTGGAGAGTTTCATTTTTGTTTGAGAAAAGGTTGCCAAGAAATCCGTGTTTTTACTGCTTGAGACAATTGTTGGAACCGCATTATGTAGGCATATACCTACCAACGTATGCATTACAAGAATGATGAGACAAGTATAGTGGAAAGGTCTCATGGATATTTGAAAAAACTTCTTAAGGGGGGTCAAAATAATATGGTTACTGTATAAGAAGCTATCCATCAATATACCAAGGATGATATCATCAAGATTCAGTGCCAAATGGAAGAAAGCAGGATGAAGGTTGTGACCAAGCACTATGATTATTATTTGTTTTTTAGGGGTATAACTTATAGGGTGTCGCACCGGGAAATCCATTTTATGATAAATGATTTTAATTATTTAAAGGATAACGAGTACATGAAAAAAAAAGATTATTTTTTCATGTGACGGGCATGAGACTCCTGTTACGTCACATGATTGCTAGGTACCATCAAGGAATTCCGTTTGAGGTCATCAATCCATTTTGGAAGTAACTTACTTTCACACCAAGCCCAATAGAAGCTCCAAGTGAATTATTTGTAAACACGTATATTGGGAGATTGATAATCGAGGGCTATGCCAACATGAATAAGTTACAACGAAATTTTTTGGTACATGACTTGATCATTGATGTTCACCCCCATATACAACCGGTTGAAGAACCAACTAAGCTACCTACTAAAATTGATAGGACGGAAAAAATAAAAGAGTATAAGACGACGATGAGTAACAAAAGAAACCCTTCACAACTTAAGTATTTTGAGGATAAATATTAAGAGTTTTCAAACTCCAAAGAAAACGGGTTGCCCAAATAAGGTATAAAGTAGACCAAGTGGGCAACGCAAGCCGAGGAAAAGGTTGCCATCGTTCCTTCGATATAAAGTATAGTGAGTACAAGACACGTACAAATAAAATGAGAATAAAGGAAAAAGTGGTCAATGGTTTCCCCGTAAGAGGTTCAAGGAAGTGTAGTAGATACAAAAGGAAAGAGTCTCATGAGTCTACAAGGCAAACCAAATGAAATAGTGACTCTAAGAGACGCAACTGGTGATCAAGTAACACCTAGGGATGATTGGGGTATACCCCATCGAACATGTTATATGATACTCTATGATTATTATATGGAACTCATTTCAACCGATGACGTGGATGCATATGAAAATTGTGGTTTTCACGTTGCGTCGGAACAAATAGGCAATTTAAATTTGGCGGATGAGGAGAACCTAACCGAATCCCAATATTTCAGAAAGATGATGGCCTTACGCCTCCAAGAATACAAAGAATTTTACATCTCGATGAAGATGGAATGGACAATGGAAGATAAAGAAGTGGAATTCGATAAATTAGTTGCTTATGTACAAGGGCCAGAAGGGGATGAGCCAATTACCAATAAGAAATGGATGACCATGCCTCAATGTGGCCATCTTTTGGCGGATACGTGGATTTGTGGTGTTCATTATTTTTGTTAGGGAACATTTCTTACATTCACACCAAAAAGAAAAAAGTGTGATAAATTGCTTAAGGAGCGAAAAATTGTTATAGTCAATATTAACAACATAAATTACATTGGTCTTAGGTTACAAGAAGATTGTCCATTACCTCTATCGTGTAGGTACACTTATGTTTCATGGTTCACCCAACAACACCTATAAGGAATGGCTAAGAAATACGAGCCCAACATGAAACGTTAGGATGAATCGGTCGAGCCAGATCAAATCAAGGATACAATTATATTGAATTAAGTATTTGGATTTTGTTAGCAAATGAACCATCGAATGTCTATGATTTTTCGCTTTCATATATTGAACCACTCTTAATGAATGAAAGGGATTTAATTTTTTGGTAATATTTAATTTTTGTTAAAAAACATTTATCAAACAAACAACAAAGTCGGTGCTTGTAGGAGTCTATATCCGTCGATTCTGGGTTTCTGATAACACATCAGTATGAAAATTCAAGAATCGGCGAATATGGAAGACCACGACGAACGATTCTGACTCACTATTAAAAAAGATGAAAAGTTTATCAGCAATCAGCCCATATATACGTACCTAACGGCCGATTGTGATCATAAAAAAAGAGGAGGTTGAAAAGACAAACAATCGAGGGATAGGAAAATCCATATCCGTTGATTGCACAGTTCAATTTTTTAAAAAAATTAATAAATAGAAAAGCGAACTTTAAACTATTCATATAACGCAATAAACTTTAAGTTCATCCATGCATAAAACAAAAGAAGTATATACGAATAGTTACGACCCAAACTAAATAACTCAAAAAGTATTAGTTCAATTTAGATAACAAGTCTTGAAACCATTTTCACAACTTAGATATCAGCAGCAGCTTGAGCAGCACCATCAGAAGTATTGGCGGTATTATCACAACCTCCTCTTCAGCTTCCATCTCTTTAAAGATTGGATCATGTTTTCACAATAAAGCAATGTCATTTCTTTTTCGGGTTGTCACTTCAATAACCTCGTCACCGAAACCAAATTTGTAGAGATTGTGGCTAACCTTCTGATGTGGTTGTCTGGCAATGTTACATTGACGGATAGCTTCGTAATTTCCACTCTTGCGACTGTCTATATTGCCTATATGAAAAGTAAATTCAATAACAAACATAGTTATCATTAAATATTAAAAAAATTCAATAACAATAATTATTCATCAGTAATTCCTAAAATGAACACAACAGGATCGACGGATAAGACAATGGTTATCCACCAATTCTAACCTTAAAAGTGAACAAAAAAATCAGTGAGCAAAAATCAGTGGATAAAACACATATGTATTCACTGATAAAAATCTTTAAAAAAAAATCCAGAATCGTTGGATGCAACAGATTGTATCCACCGGTTCTCATATGTGGAAAGTAAAAGAAAATGAAAATATACAAAATCGATGGTTACAATCTGTCATATCTAAAGGTTGGATGTGATATTTGTTAACAAAAAATATGAACATAAATTTGGCGGATAAGCATGTGTCTTATCCACTGATTCTCAATAAAAAAAATGAAAACAGTGGAATCGGTGGATACGATTCCATTTAGGCTATTTACTTATGAGGAATATGAACAAAAGTCGGTGGATAAGATAGATCTATACCGACTGATTCTAGTAATATTTCAGGATTTTGATTCACGAAAAGTAAAATTTAAACCTCTAGATCAATCAAAAAGGCTACTAGAACAATGAGTTTATAAAGATTCACCTTATATATTGAAAGGGATTGAAGATCCGGTAGATAAAGAAAATGTTGGTGGCTTTAAAAATTTGAAAAGTTTAGATAGAAATACAAGGTTTGTTTTTGTTTCAAGGTTTTAACAGATTTAAAAGTAAAAAAAGTGGAAAAAAATCAATTTATATTATGATTTTCGCATTATGGTTAATTAAAAATTAAGGATAGTTTAATATTTTTGATCAAAATCAGACACTTTTTATCCTATTTTTTAGTTATGAGTACAATTGGATAGACCTCGGGTAAAATAGATAAACTTTAGATCAGTCAGGGGTTGTCAATGTTTCTCTTTCAACTATTTTTCAAGCCAATGTGCATAATTAACTAGAATATTTACATTTTGAATACTCGAGCGAGTGAAAAGTTGGGTACACTGACATAGAAATAAAAATGATATGGACTCAAATCTTTTTTCGAAAAAGACGTCCAACGCAATTAATGAACCGGTAATAACATCAAACTCTATGAGTTAATGGAGCTTTTAATAAACTAGTAATAAATTGTTGGGATATCAGAAAATTTTATGTAAAATAACAATTTTAGTAATCCTTATATTGTTTTTTATGGGTCTAAAAGACATCAAAAGATAAATACTGTCTAAATACCCAAGGATTTAAAAGATACTTTTCAAATATCCAATTTGGATATTTTGTCCAAAGTTTTGTCTACTAATATAACTAGAATAGACCAATTTTCCCTCATCTTCTTTAAATGTTTTAATTAAAATCAGAAATGTCAGGGAGACCTTTAGCAAGGGTTTGATAAAGTACTACCTTTTCAGCATATTTTATAACTATCATATTGTCGATAATAAAGCTAAATAAATTGTACAAGAGAGAATTTACCGATACATCTTTTTTGAAATGCACCACTTTATGACTACTTGACCTACAAAAACGTAACTTAGATACTTTACTTCGATGAAGCCACATCATTCCAAATGGAATCAGGGATACAAGAGTTTAGGTTGATGTTCAAATACTCTTGAAGAATTTATTTACATGAAATGCCCCTCATTTCCGTGGTCTAGCTAATACACCAAGACTATTTATCTCATACCATTGTTTATGTGAAAGGTAAATCATCTTTGTTCATTAGACTGTTAGACCAAAAATGCCATCGCGCGAAAACAAGTTAAGACCTCAATTTTTACAATTACTATTTCTTTGGATACATGTAAATCTATTTCTGGTTGAGATATTTAATGTGGAATTTTTGAATGCTTTAATTTAAATATATTTTTTTTGGTTTTTCAATCGTAGATGCTCTTCATGTATATGGTTCAACTTAAATGAATCCAGGTATAACACATATTAGACCTGGATGAAACCATTTTCATCCTGCAGATTCCGATAGAAAATTATATTTTTGTCGGGATGAAATTGGTTTCATCCTACAATTTTTTGATAAAAAATATTTTTTCATCAAGATGTATCTGGTTTCATCTTGCATATTCTGACAAGATTATATGGAATTGTCTACGAAATACAGTGTCGGCTAATTTAAGTAAGGTTTTCATATTAACTGACTTGCAATTAAGATATACACTGATAGAAGAATTTAAATTTACAATTTATTTTTCATAAATGTATTCAGAAATACAATTTTACAACAAAAAATAATAATTAAACAAACTATATCAATAGGTTTATTATACTCTAAAGCTTTAATTAGGCGCCTTATTACGCTCCTTGCATAGTTTTTTCTTCTTTGAGCACACTAATCAAATTCTAAAATTATGTCTTGTTTGATTCTTCCACATGTTTTGTTGTGATTTCAAAACTTTTTTTTTTCAATTTTTCATTCGTTTCGCCAACCACCTTCAAATCACGCATATGCTTCGTTCTTAATTAACTAACGACCTTCACATCATGCTTATCCTTTGTTCTTAATTCAATACTCTTCTAGCTTTCTCTTCCTATAATAATTTAAATCGAGCTCATTCATAATTATCATTGTAAGCCTAGATGAAACCATGTATATCACATATTAAACTTGGATGAAACTGGTTTCATCCTAGCTTAAACCTAGATAAAGCAATATACCTCTGAGATTAAACCAGGACTAGTTTCATCCTAGTTTCAACTTGGATGAAACAATACACATCACAAATTAAAGCTGGATGAAACCAGTTTCATCCTAGTCTAAACCTGGATTAAACAATATACATCACAGATTAAACCAGGATGAAACCAGTTTCATCCTAGTATAAGTCTGGATGAAACCAGTTTCATCATAATTAAATCTGGATTAAACCATGTTCAACCAAATCTAAAAAGTATGAACCCAGTCTAACAAAATCAACTAATTGTAACCTAAACCATATATGTACCTAGGTTCATCCCTATAATTTTGTTTGTAAAATTAACTAATTGCATAAGAAAAAAAAACAGACTATCAGAACAAGATGTACACAATTATATTAGGGACTTATACGAAATCGCAAACCAAATTCATCAAGTTACAAACTAGGATGAATTTTTATTCAATTTAACATGCAGGTCATTTTAAAATTAAAATCAAAAAGAGAAACTTACAAGTTTTAGGATTGTGAAATTTATTGATTCAAACCTTAACTCAGCTTGGTAAAACTGAAAAATCCTAATTAAGTTAGAGCATTATATTGATGGTGTTGGGGTTTACAATTGTGATTTTAATGGTTGTGGAAGCAACTGAAATAATAATGTTAATATCGTCGACAATGAAGAAAGATGACAGCGGAAAGAGCTGATGAAGTTGATGGTAAAGAGGAAAAAAAAAGATAACAACGGCGGATGCAGGTGAAAAAAGATATAAACGAAAACCAAATATATGTTAAGAATATAATATTTTATTTTGAATATAATTATTAACCGTCCATTTAACCCGATCAAATTTTTTAATAGTCCATTATAACATGATTATATATATTTCTGGGCATTTTAACCACTTCCTCGTAAAATAACCACCTCTGTAACTTATACATCCGGTAATAAACGTATGTGAATAAAAATCGTGTCTAACATGTTACATGCATGCTTGCGATATATCTACGGAATGCCAGACCCAACATAGTGCGTTTGTGGGCCAGACCCACATCTATTTTTGGTTTGTGTGACTGATTCCTAGTTATGGAGCCTATGAAAATAATTGGAGTTGCTAGTGTATAGGTATATGATGCCAGTAAGGAAGGGCAGCTCTGGTGCCTTTGTACGAATAGAAAGCTTGACATCATGATATTCTTTTCACACTTGAAATCAGTCACTTATCTAGTATTATTTTTGGGTAGATGTTGATTAGAACTCTAGAGCATTAAAAAAAGAAAAAAGTCAAGGTTTACGGAAGGTTTGAAAAACGGTTTATCTTTCCAGAGAAAATGGTAGTTAAAACAGTCATAATCTATATAGGGTATTTTTAAGGGTCATTAATATTTTTATCTATATAATACTGATAAATAAGAAATATAATGTTGTTTAGATTTATCATAATCGTTTTCGTGCATCCGTTTGTTTAAAATATAATTTTTATTTTTTTTAAATATCATTTTAGTATAAGTTTTTAAACCATTTTTTTCATTTTAACCCATTATAACTGCTTTTTAGAAGAAAAAAAGTTACATAAAAAGATTTTCTAACCCAATTTTTATTACTAAAATTAAAAATTATAACTTAAACCTCCAAAATTAAATAATAAAATAGTAAGAACGTATAAAAGAGTTTTTTAAACCCGTATAATCGTTACACGCATGTTAAAACCATTATATAGAAATTTTAAATTATAAAATTATTTAACCCCTCCGTTTCTTAACATGTTCGCTTTGACTAAATCAAAATATTTTAAGAGACCGGAGGAATATCCAAAATTATCCCTTTTAGATGTTATTATAATTAAAATTAAAGGAATAACATTTATAGTTAAAATATTTTTATTTTTAAAATGAATGAAGTATAAGCAAGAAAGATTTTAGCATATTTATTTCCTAATTATATAAATATTATTTAAGATTTTAAACTAGGTCCCATTAAAAATGGTCTTATAAATAAGTGTATGAATATAAAAGATCCAAGGGTATATTGATAGACACATTTTAGTGTCTAATTTGCACCTTAGTTTCTATTAA
>JAJJMC010003936.1:12552802-12579478 GCA_023531435.1 Papaver californicum | reverse complement strand
ATCATCTCTAGTTTATTTTCCTGATTTTTATTTAATTAGATTAAGTCCAATATTTTCTAAAATCATTACCTTCACAAGTTCGAGAATCGAACACTTTATTTACCACTATTAAAACCACATCACCCGTAAACCAACAATATGAAAATCTGGGGATCCACCCAGACAATGATCTACATATCTAATAACAGCTTCACAAAAACGTTAGCATACGAATAAAATAAGAAAAATATTATTTGGTGGAAGTTTTCCCCACACTTAGTCTTTTCTACACTTGGAAGTGTATAAAGAACATAGAATGCGGGAACTTCTTTGGGTTCCTCTTGGTGAACCTATACAGAGTTAGAATCGAACACATCGAATGGTAGATAGTTAGAAGCAAAATAATTCTGAAGGATTTTTGTAGCATATATACTCAACCCTAAGTGATCTAGCTCCCTAAAGACCGGGACAACCTTTTAGGGAACTAATTCGATTGGGGGAGGATCAAAAGATATATAATTATACAAAGGATTAGAAAAACCTTTTACGTGATCCTCATCATGGGTATGCAATGGATCATTTACCTCATATGTGCCGTGGTCCTATATCAAACTTTTTGTAATCCATTCTCAATCAGTTTCTGCTTCAATTGAAATGCCAACATCATTATTATCCTTGGCAAGCTCAATTGGGTCTTCCAAGAATTCAATAAATTTGGTTTCTTTCTCAATCTCCATCTTTTCAACAAACTCATTATCGGAATCAGATTTCTCTCCTATAAAGTCTAGTTCATTGGTGCAAATTCTAGGATCATCTGTATGAGTCTCTTCCGAAGAAATAATCGGGTCTACTACTTGCAAATCAACTGGGCTGAAAACATTGTAATCCGTATATTCTTTATAACGTGATCTGTGTTTGAGTATGCTACCCCGTTTAGAACAATAGTTTTGTTTTACCAAGGCTCCTCCTTTTGAATTGGCGAATGATCATTATTATGGTCCGTAGTTGGAATAACTTCATCATAATTTCAAGGAATTTCAGAAGGTTCATCATCTTCAGTATCAATCGTATATTCATTACTAACCGTGGAAAAAATTATTTTGGTTTTGATTCCAAACTTCTTCCTTCGTCATTTCCTCTTTAAGTTGACCCATGTGATTCTTCAGGACATCTGTAGTCCTTTGAAGTTATTAGAGTGTATCTTCAGTCTTTGGATTCCGCTGCTCAAACTCTTCAAACAACTGGGTAATGCTAGCTTCTAAGTTAGGATATCTTATCCCTTCACTTACTAAAATATTTCTAGCACAAATCTCCTCCTCTGAATGGGTGAGTGATCATAACTACGATCAGCAGTTGGGTCAAGAATATTATAGTTAGGTTCGGTTGATGAAATACTCTCTATGCTTGGTTGTTCACAAATTGAATCCATATGTGCCGTATAATATCGAATTTCATCTGCCAAACTAGAATTGATTGCTCGAAGCATTACTCAGATTGTTTTTTCTTTGAGAGGTTTTAAAATTGCTCTTTTGTGGGCTTATTTTTTTCTTATTTTTTATTGTTTTTTTTTCTTTTTTGTAACTTTGGTTTCACACTTGGTGACATATTTGTTTTTTTAATTAAATTTCCCTTTTCGAGTCAAAAAAATAATAATTAGAAAAGGTGATAAAGAATATATATGTAAGGTTGCTTCTCAGTTAGATAAAACTCGTAAGCCCTACAAGTATCACATAATACTACCTGCGTCCATGGGACAAAGGGAGTATGAGATTAGGTAGTAGATAACCTTGAATGTATCGCATCCTGGAGGAATATTGAAAATTATATTCTGAAATCAAGAGGAAGCAGCAAGATACTGCATATTTTTCCCTAAAATCCGAGGTTGCTCTTTTCATAACCTTCCCTTAATATGTTATTTTGATGGCTAGTTTTCAATTTGTGTTGTAAGTACCAAGTCACTGTCATACATGTGGCATCATTTAAACGAGGAGAGATAGGAAGATCAAATCCTAAATGATTGTATCTCATCTCGAGACGAATTTAAAATAGACGACCAAATATGGTCTTCACTTATATTGATTAGACGTAACAAAGAGACAGTTGTCTGGCTTCGGATAAAACAACCTATCCAACATTAAATACGATGAACAGAGCGTCATGACAGACATTGAGTGGATCAATGAAGATATTGACGCGAAACATATAACTCACCCATACCAATGAAGCATAAAGCACGGCCAACAAAAAAGCCACCCATGGTACATGGTAGAGGGAAGTGCTTATCATTCGATTTAAACTAGATTCAGTGTGATATTTTATTTTTTATAGTGAAAACCTAAACTTAATACCCCGTAAAGTAGGCAATACATATGTTATTTATGTTTACGCACTTATATTCTCGCATTATCACCGCACTGTATTGTTGTTGTCTTTACTATCTATTTATGCATGACGAACAATATTGGTTGTGACTATTGGATCTATCACATGATCTTTAGTGTTCACAGTTTGGCACTAGAAACCGGGGACTCATGTCTCTGTTATATATTTATGTTTCCAATTAATTTTCTGCTTTCCCTCTTGTTTTTATTTTTTTTATTGTTTCTAAGAAAAGGGGGGAGGCAGTTTAGCTCAGATCCGAGAAAATTTAAAGCAGGTCTTACGTTATAGTACTATACCGGCTTCAGGTCGTGCACAATCCTTTGGGTATCTTATCTCAAAAGGTAAGCGTAAACCTTGGATCACGATATACACATGATTTAAAAAGCAAGCTTATCATCAGTATATGTGTTGTAAAAATTGTTTACATAAACTTTTTCTATTAAAAAGTGGCCTCATGTGAAGTATTTGGATAACCACTAGGTTATAGACTGCTATGCGAGGTTTTCAACCAACACACGCTACCACAAGATTATGTTTATCCGCAGGTACAGACCATGAATGACAACATAAATGGACTAGAGCATGTGGCAGGTAGCACACCCCATAATGGTATGAACCAATTGTTGGAAAAAAATGAACTTTAAAATGAATTTTAGTCTTGGTGGGAATGGATCTTAGGACCTAGATGTCACTAAGGGTGAATAGCTCATTTTTCACTATTGTGAATGAAGAACCTTTAGTCCCATATTGAAGAGACTAGAGATGAGTTCTCTCCTTATTACCACAAAAATTGCAACTAAGGGAGGGCCCTTAGGGTTTAGAAGCTTTTGTGGTTGGGGGAGGACTAAGGCAATGGACTAGTTGGTGCACACAGGCTTTTCACACATGTGCGGTGCTTCGCACCGAAGCACGCACGCTTGCGGCTTGCGAGCTTGCATGCTTGCGCGCTTGTGCGGCTGCGGACTTGCGGATACGGCTGCGGCTGCGGCTGTGGGTGCGGGTGTGACCGTGTATGCTGCTGCGGCTCTGAGTGTGTGTTGCTGGCGTAGATAAGGCTACGGACCAACTAAGACTTACGTTTTTTGAAACGGTTTTTTTACTAATTCAAATCTTCTTTTAATTATGGGGGCATATGACCCGACGTGTCTTTAGGAGATAATTATTCTTAACCATTTTATATCCATTTTAACTATTATCTTCATGATTAATGCGTGGAATTAATTTAAAACTTAATGTCCGTGATTATTGCCACATTCTCTTCTTTTTCTACCTATAAAAAGAAAAACGAATTTCTCCATTAAAAGTCACTCCAGAGGCAGCTACTATCCTGTCTTCTTTTCCCCTCTTCTTGCTTTGTTTTGCGCATTGCTTGTTTATTTCCCTTCCACTTCTATCTTGTTGTTAAGTTCTTGAGGGTGATTAGTATTGTGCTTATACTAATCATAACGGGCAGTTCTATCCTGGACACATCTCCTCTGTTGGGGTATAGCATCTCTCATTCTTGAGGAGTACCCGAGGACTATTGTGTTAAGGACAATTTGCTGAGTAGGTGGCTCTGTCCATTGTGTGTGCATCATCAGAGATTTCCTAACCTTAACAAATTTCTTCTGTTTAGTGTTTTCCATTGTTGCAGAACCAACAATCTTAACACAATATCAATTTCTTCTGTAACAATGGGTAAGAATGATGTAGACAGACCAGAAAAATTCAGTGGAAAATATTTCAAAAGATGGCAATCCAATATGCTCTTCTTTCTGAGTTTCCATATGTTAGATGAACTAGTTCTGAAATCCTTTGATGATAGTTTGAATGATGCTGGAAATGAAAGAGAGTTGGAGAGTTGGGGTAGACAGAACTATATGGCAAAGAATCATACTCTTAACTGTTTAAAAGATGCATTGTATGATTTCTATAATACAAAAAAGAACTTTTCTGCTTATGATTTATGGGCTTCCTCAGAAGCAAAATATCAAGCGGAAACGTCTGGAAGCAAGAATTTTTTGGTTGCTAGGTTCCTGGAATACAAAATGTCTAATGATAAATCTGTAGTTGATCAATTCCTTGAACTTCAACGCATTATTAATGAAATTATTGCTGAAGGTATGGTGATAGATGAAACGTTTCAAGTGTCTGCGGTGATTGAGAAATTACCTTCTTCCTGGTCTGAATACAAACGAAGATTGAGACATGAAACTGGTGTAGTCAGTATGGTTGAATTGGGTAAGAAGATTCAAGTGGAAGAATTGCTGTGTTCAAAAGACAAAAACCTATCTTCCGCAAGGGACGGTCCAACAGAGCTCATGTAAGTGAACACAAGTCTTCCGCAAGCCTGGACCGCAACAACTGCAAACCTGGTCCGCACAAGAAAGGTATATTTTCGAAACCCAAATCTGGTATTGGTAAAATTAAAGGTGCTTGTTATGTTTGCGGACTTACTGGCCATATGACAATGCATTGTAGAAAATGTAAGGATTTTAATAACAAGAAAAACAATGCTAATTTGGTTGAGAACAACAAGAACGAGTTTTCTGGCACGGTGTCTGAAGTCAATTTGGTAACCAATGTGAGAGACTGGTGGGTAGACTCTGGTGTTACCAAGCATGTCTGCGGAAACAAAGATATGTTCACCTCCTATCAGAAGGTACGGGAAGGAGAAAAACTCTACATGGTTAACTCGTCCACAATATAGGTTGCGAGAAAAGGCAAGGTTGGGCTAAAGCTCACTTCTGGCAAAACTGTCACATTGAATGAAATTCTTCATGTTCCGGACATCTGCAAAAATCTTGTATCTTGTGGTGTTTTAGATGATAAGGGTTTTAAACTTGTATTTGAATTTGGGAAAGTTATTGTCACTAAGGGTAAGGATTATGTAGGAAAGGGCTATAAGACTGAGGGTCTTTACAAACTTAATGTAACCTCTGTTGAAATGAATAAATTTGATTCTTCTGCTTATGTTTGTGTGTCATTGACTATTTGGCATGGTAGACTTGGTCATGTAAACTATAAGTCAATGAATAAACTGGCTAGCATAGGCTGCATTCCCAAATTTACATTGGAAGATGAACATAAATGTGAAATATGTGTTGAATCAAAATATGCTAAGAAATCTTATAGAAAAATATTCAGAGAAATTCTAAACCCTTAAAATTAATTCACTCAGACCAAGTTGACATGAAATCAGTCCAAACTAGAGGTGGTAAGAAATGGTTTGTCACCTTCATAGATGACTGTACGAGGTACTATCACATATATTTACTTAAGGGAAAGGATGATGCCTTAGAAGCCTTTAAAATATATAAACTAGAAGGTGAAAACCAAATGAATGCTACCATTAAAACTGTTAAGTCTGACCATTGTGGTGAATATATAATCCCTATAGGAGACTTTTGCATAGAACATGGCATCATACATGAAGTAACCCCTCCTTATTCACCACAATCTAATGGTGTGGCTGAACGGAAAAAACGAACCCTTAAGGAGATGATGAATGCCATGTTAATTAGCTCAGGATACCTGAAAACTTGTGGTGGGAGGCCGTCCTCTCAGCTTGCTATGTCTTGAACAGAGTACCCTTTAAAGGATCATGCAAAACTCCATATGAGTTATGGAAAGGTAGACAACCTTCTTATGCATACTTTAAAGTGTGGGGGTGTTTGGCTAAAGTGTCCATTCCTCCACCTAAGAGAACCAAGATAGGACCCAAAACTGTTGACTGTGTCTTCATAAGGTATCCTGAACATACTACTGCATATAGATTTATGGCTGAGTTCTGAAATATTTGAAATTGGTGCGAATACTATTATGGAATCTAGGGATGCTGTGTTTTTTGAAAATATTTTTCCTTTGAAATCTGAATCTCGCATGATATGTGTTGATCCTCTAGACGTTCCTTCCACTAGTCATACATCACCTTTAGAGGAAGAAAAATTTGAGCCTAGAAGAGGTAAAAGACTTAGAAATGAAAAATCTTTTGGGCCAGACTTCATAACACGCCTAGCTAAGAGCGATCAACAGACTTATAGAGAAGCCATGACTTCTTCTGAAGCTCCATGGTGGAAAGAATCTGCCATTAGTGAAATGGATTCCATTATACAAAATGATGCTTGGGAGATTGTAGATTTATCTCTAGGGTGTAAACCCATAGGTTGTAAATGGATCTTCAAAAGGAAACGTAAAGTAGATGGAACTGTGGGAAAATACAAATCTAGACTAGTAGCTAAAGGCTATAAACAAATAGAAGGTGTAGATTTCTTTGATACTTATTCACTTGTTACGAGAATTACTTCCATTAGGATGTTAATTGCTATTGCTGCCATTCATAACTTAATATACATCAAATGGATGTAAAAACAACTTTTCTAAATGGTGAATTAGATGAAGAAATTTATATGGACCAACCTGAGGGCTTTGTAGTGAAAGGTTGTGAAAACAAAGTTTGTAAACTGAAAAAATCTTTGTATGGTTTGAAACAAACACCTAAACAATGGCATGCAAAATTTGATCATGTCATGATTTCTAGTGGTTTTAAAATAAATGAATTATGTACTAAACTTGTGAATGATGCCTGTGTGATTGTATGCTTGTATGTTGATGATATGCTTATACTTGGTACAAACATGGATGTAATTATTTCCACTAAGAGCATGCTAAATGAGAACTTTGACATGAAAGACTTAGGCCCCGCTGATGTAATATTAGGGATGAAGATCAGAATAACGGTAATGGAGTTTCGCAACTTGAATATTCACATGTTATAGGAAGTCTGATGTATTTGATGAATTGTACTAGACCATACATTGGTTATGTTGTGAGCAGGTTGAGTAGGTATACATGTAATCC
This sequence comes from Papaver californicum, assembly GCA_023531435.1. Taxonomy (NCBI): domain Eukaryota; kingdom Viridiplantae; phylum Streptophyta; class Magnoliopsida; order Ranunculales; family Papaveraceae; genus Papaver; species Papaver californicum. Next base: position 12,572,278 of record JAJJMC010003936.1, on the reverse strand, counting down.
GTGATAGGAGCATTGGGATGCACTTATTAGAGTGTTAAGGTACTTAAGGTACACTTTAAATTTTTGTTTATATTATGAGAGATACCCTGCGGTCCTTGAAGGATTTTGTGACACAAACTGGATATCGGACTCAGAGGAGTCTAAGTCTACGAGTGGATATGTTTTCACTCTAGCGTGCGGGTCTGTATCTTGTAAGAGTTCCAAACAGACATGTATAGCTCGATCCCTATGGAATCATAGTTTATTGCATTAGATAAAGCAGGAGAGGAAGCTGCTTGGCTAAGATTTTTTTTAGAAGACATTCCTCTTTGGCATAGGCCTGTGCCAGCTATATCTATACATTGTGATAGTCAAGATGCAATAGCTAGTGCTAAAAACATCAACTATAATGGGAAGTCTATAAACATTCGTAGAAGACACAATTCCCTAAAACAACTAATCTTAACCGGCGTTATTTCTGATGACTTTGTGAGGTCTAAGGAGAATATCGCGGAACCTTTGACGAAAGGTTTTTCCAAGGAGATAGTTAGTAATGCATCAAGGGGGATGGGCTTAAGATCATCAATTAAACTTGCCATGAAGGATACTCAACCTTGCTGACTTGAGATCCCAAGATCAAGGTTTCGAATGAGACAACTAATTTGTGGTGGGTTAAAGGAAACACTATCAGAGAATTTCATTCTCTGTCCCTTCCTTATGGTGTAGACGTGATAGTGTGACTGCATGTGAGGATGACTTTTTATTAAGTCTTAATGAGTTCAATAGTTTCAATTTAAGATTGAAGTGGGGGTGTAGCAGTAAACACTCTTATAGAACTCACCTATCTGAATGAGGAAGTGGGCCGCTTCCTATGAGAATTGAGCTGATTCTCTAGAGCATTCTGAGAAACGGGATACGTCATTCAAGTAGTTCCGGTAATTTCTCACTAAGCAAAGGTTCAAGATTTTTATCACCTATTGCCTAAGAGGTATTTCTCGCTTTCTGATTTTTGATTTTTATCGGGTTTTCAATCATGTGGGGGATTGTTGGAAAAAAATGAACTTTAAAATGAATTTTAGTCTTGGTGGGAATGGACCTTAGGACCTAGATGTCACTAAGGGTAAATAGATCATTTTTCACTACTGTGAATGAAGAACCTTTAGTCCCACATTGGAGAGACTAGAGATGAGTTCTCTCCTTATTACCATAAAAATTGCAACTAAGGGAGGGCTCTTAGGGTTTACAATCTTTTGTGGTTGGATTCTCACCAATGTTTACGTTACTCAAGCCGACATTCTCGCTTCCGCTTCGTCCACACCTGCTCGCGCGGGTGCTTCCCTCTAAGGCGGAACGCTCCCCTACCGATGCATTTTTACATCCCACAGCTTCGGGAATGGGCTAGTTAGTGCACACATGCTTTTCACACATGTGAAGTGCTTCGCACCGAAGCACGCACGCTTGCGGCTTGCGAGCTTGTGCGCTTGCGGACTTGCGGACTTGCGGCTGCGGCTGCTGCTGTGGGTGCGGGTGTGACCGTGGCTGCTACTGCGGGTCTAAGTGTGTGTTGCGGGCGTTGCTCAGGCTGCGGACCAACCAAGACTTACGTTTTTTGAAACGGTTTTTTGACTAATTCAAATCTTGTTTTAGTTATGGGGGCGTATGACCCGGCTTGTATTTAGGATAGAATTATTCTTAACCGTTTTATATCCATATTAACCATTATCTCCATGATTAATGCGTGGAATTAATAAAACTTAATGTCCGTGATTACTGCCACATTCTCTTCTTTTTCTACCTATAAAAAGAAAAACGATTTTCTCCATTAAAATTCACTCCAGAAGCGGCTACTATCCTGTCTTCTTTTCCCCTATTCTTGCTTTGTTTTGCGCATTTCTTGTTTATTTCCCTTCCACTTCTATCTTGCTGTTAAGTTCTTGAGGGTGATTAGTATTGTGCTTATACTAATCATAACGGGCAGTTCTATCCTGGACACATCTCCTCTGTTAGGGTATAGCATCTCTCATTCTTGAGGAGTACCCGGGGACTATTGTGTTAAGGACAATTTGCTGAGCAGGTGGCTCTGTCCATTGTGTGTGCATCATCAGAGAATTCCTAACCTTAACAAATTTCTTCTGTTTAGTGTTTTCCATTGTTGCAGAACCAACACCAATCAATTCAATTAGACGCGGAGCTTGATGAGATGCGCAAAAACTAAAAATATCTATGTTGATGGGGTGGTCGTCCTAGCTTAAGAGAATCAACATATAAGGGAGAAGCTGACGCATAAAGCAGAGGGGTCCCTCTCGTGGGCCCTAAAGGAAGAAGTTAATTCAAAACTTTCTGATGTAAATGAAGACCGCAAGATGGTGCTATCCAACCCAAACCTTGGAAATCCCGATCGAGAAGAAAAATAAAGACAACCATCTAACTACTGAAGATATGCGAACATATACCAGACAAGTCAAACTACTGCGACGACGAACCTAAAGAATCAAACTAGTCAAGCATATGGGACTAACATTTTAAGGATACAGAGGTCATGCAGGGAAAATAAAAATGCTAAAATACAAATAAGGTGGAGGCAGACTGGAAGAAGTCATGAAAGAAGCCAACACCACCTCATTAACTGCGCATCTAACCCGGGATCCGATTCCACTGAAATTCCCGCTTCCCTCTTTCGACTCCTATGACATCATGATGTGAAGATACTTCTTGTCTATCCCCGAGGGCTCCACACTAGTTTGGTTTGATAATCTACCCCCGAACTCTTTGGATTCATACATGCAAATAGCTCACATCTTACTTGACACCTACATGTACAACAAGATAACGAACTCAAGAATGGACAAACTACCCTCGCTATCAAGTAGGTCTAGGAAAACAATAAAGGAGTACACGAACAGGTAACACAAGATCTTCCAATAAATTGGGATCATTAGCTCTGTGGTCAACATTAACTGCTACAAGTGGGATTTAGATAAGATAATTTAACTTTTCGTAGAAATCCATGGAAGCAATCCCGATACAGAAAGGGACCTCCGGATCATAATATAAAAACATGCAGGTTAGAAGAGATCCAGAGGGACAATCCCAGATGTTTGTGGGTAAAAACGATTTAGGGGTAAAAAAGAGAAATGATTGAGTAGGTTAATGCTTGTAAGACCAAATGATGGATCAAGTTGTTGCTAGTCGAAGCAAATCGCTTAAACACTAGACATTTGTAGTGTATAAATAATTTTAAGATCAGAGAGATAAATTTGTACGAGATTGGCCTAAATCAAGGAATGATCGTTCCAATTTCGTTTTTGTTACATAAAAAGGAGAAGGTTTGATCTGTACGAAAGAAAGCAGAGAACGTATTGATATTATTGAAATTGAATGCCAGTGATGGTATGATGTGTTGAACTGAGACGAAAATTAGAAGTCTGAGTTTTTTGAGAATCTCTAAGATGATGGACCTGTGATCGTCCTTTTTGTTCTTATAAGATAAAATTTTTGTCCATTGTCGATAGGTTGGAGAACCTATTTATAGAAGTGGAATTTAACACATGGATCTCGTAAGTGGTGACAGTTGCAGAGAAATGAAAAGTAGAGAAGTGGAAGTCATGGTGAAAACCAACTCCACGGTTGCTAACAGGGAATTATCACGGTTCTCTGGAGCATTTTTCTGTCGCTGAAGGTATTGAATATGAGCTTTTTAGCAATGGTTTCTTCAACCTTTTAGCGATGTTTTTTTTCTTCTTCCTTTCACGAACAACAAAAACATAATTTTTTTTGATTGATTTTTTTTCTATTTATGGCCTTTCCATCCCTCCCCAATTTTATCCACCGACTCTTTTATGTATAGTATATCACCCAATCTTGAGTATCTTCTCTCAAATATCCCCATTTAATCCACACAGATCTTCTCCATCGGTGATATAATCTTGATCTGTATTTTTTCTTCTTTTTAAAAGAAACTCGATCTTCCCTGATTTTCTTTCTTGTTTGTCTATTAGTTGTCTAAGACAATCTTGCATAAGTCAGAGATAAATCCCAACCAAATCTTGTATGATATTCAAATTATTCCAAAAATAGGGAGAAGTATAATTCACGTGAAAATATTTTTTTTCTTTCCTAATTCGAGTCTTTTAATCTTGTACAAACTCTATCCCAAAAGGCAAGAAGTTATTCTTGTTTTAAAAACTCTTGAAATCTTCCAAATACTCTTAAATTAATTCACGCAGATTTTCTACATCATGATAATAATTTTCCCGCCAACTTTTGAATTCAAAAGAGAGCGGGTGCCTCTATCCATAGTCGGGGTGCCTTTATCAATTTTCTCTCGGGTACTTTTATCAATTTTGATGGGTGTTTGTATCCATATTTTGGGGTATTTTTAACACTTTTCTTCCCTCTTTTCCTCAATTATTTATTCTTCAAAAATACCTAAAAACATCACAAATAATAATATTAGTACATAGATTGAGAAATAACAATATACAAATTGGGAACAAATCAGACACATGAATGTGTCTATCATATGCTCATGGCGTAGGAGTCTCTCCTGATCTTCATGGGTGACAAAATCGGGTTGTTAACTTCTCGTTGTTGGACGATCAGTAATAATATTAACTTCTTTGTTATTTCGAGCCTTGGATGTCTCAGCATCAATGTTTGTTGTAAGGTTGGTTCTGGTTTGCTCCGTTATGTGATGGCGTTGTTCTGGGGAAAGTTGCTCCGTCAAGGTCTTAATACAAGCAAGTACCTGTTTCTGAGTAATAGCCATGTCTACCTGTGTTCTGTCAAGAACCTCCTGTATCTTCATCATATCAGCTATGCTGAAAGGAGTTTGGGTATTCTCAGTTCCTTCAGTAATCTTGTTACCGAGAGGAGGTGTAATAGTAGTATTGGTAGTAGCATTGGTATGAGAAGGGTCAATAGTGACAAGGTGTTTTCAAATCGCCACCACCAGTACTACCTGAACCGGTTATAGGAGTTGTAACTACTCCAGACCTAAGATCCACCACTTGAATAACTGAAAATTGGCTTTTATAATTGAGAGGTTGATCTCCCGCTGTAGTCGCCAACTTTTTTAGGGCGAAAAATAATATATGGTAAAATCATACTTCCAGTAGGTTCGAGAGATCAAACTCGAACATGATGGGCCGAAACCAAGAAATGGTTGTTCACGTCTTGCTTCGATTACAAAGGTGAAGAAGATTGGATAGGTCTTAGGGGAGGAAAGAGAAGAAGGTTGATAAATCTCAGTGTGATGAGTAATTGCGTAAAGAAGAATGGATTATCTATAAGATGAATCGCTAATTCTGTATATCTTAGTTTCTTTTGTTATGTTCCGAATAGATGAAGCTATCTAATTATTGTTCAAAGAAGACACACTGATTTCTCGTAAGTGGTGGAAGTTACAGAAGAAATTGAGGAGTAACAATTTTGGAAATTGTAGTGGAGTCATGTCCGAATAGCAAGGAAGACTTGTATGACCACTACTCCTCATTCTCTCAATTATCTTATAACTGTCCCACTACTTGTTACCTTCTTGTTCGTGGATGTGTTTCCACAACGCACGATTGTCATAGACCTCCGGACCAATACCCAATGAGAATCCCCCATGTTTTGTGTTTGATATCTCGTAAAATGATAGTGGAATCGTGAACCACTACTGTTTTGATTAAGTCAATTCAAATGACTTGCTAATTTAGTGAGGCAAGTTGCGCAACTCACTGAATTGATAATCAGACTAATTAGTGCCAAATCTGGTAAGTTTAGTGGTCATATGTTAATTTAGGAATAAGATAACTTTAACGGCCAAATGTTGGCTTAGAATAGACTTGGCATAAATCTTGAAGATGTTTGAGGCCAAGATTGTAAAGAACTTCTTAAGCAAAAAGGCTTATTAGATAATCATACGAGATTAGTGTTGGCATTAGGCCAGTATTGAAAATAATGGTGTATCTCTAAGGGAAGCCGCTAGCAAAGCCAACACTAGCTTCTTAGCGCAAATGGTAATGTGCTAGCTCTTTAAGCATAAAACCTAATGTGCTAACATTTTTGAAGAAAGGCTAATGTGCTAGCTTCTAGCAAACGCCAATTATGCTAGGGATAGGAATCTAACGCCAAGGACGTTTGAAATTAGCACTTCTCAAGGAATCCAGCTAGGTCAAGGAAGCTAGCTAAGTAAATGATAGATAACACCAATTTGGTAGCGCCAATATGCTTGTGGCCAAGGGCGCTTGTGCTAAAACGCTTGGCCAAGGCCGCTGCTAGATAATCCGCTTGCGGCCGAGGCCGCTGCTAGCTGATTCGCTTGTGGCCAAGGCCGTTGCATGCTGAGGCGCTTGTGCTCTCTACATGATGAGACGTGTTTTCCATGGACGCATCACACCATGGAAACTTGTATTCGAGGAAGTTGTGGCTTGGAGGCTAGACATGGATGCTTCATACCATGGACCATTGGACTCGAGGACGCTATGGCTGAGACGCTAGTCAAGGACGCTGCTGCCGAGATGTGTTAATGGCTATAATGCGCTTGCTAGCTGATATGTTAGTGCCAATGGAGTCTTACCGAGGGTGTTGTTATATGAGATGCTCTAGTGCTAGTGGCGCTTTACCAAGGCCACTTGATAGATGAGACACATTAGGCTGGGAAGTTAGCGCCAATGCGCTAGGCCAAGGGGAAACTGCTAGATGGGCACTAATACGAGAAAAGGCTAGGGTTAGCCTATCTCAGAGGCATAATGCATTTTCGAAGGCGTTGCTTCTTATTTTTGACGCATCCAAGAGGATTGGCATATTATTCGTGGCTTATCTTTGAAAAAAGTGTTAAAGTAGCATATTTTAAGCTCAAAGGAGGAATTTGGGAAGTATTCATTGCGAACAAGGCGCAAAGCTAGAGTGTGTTTTGGGGATTAAGTATTAGTTATTCTCATATTTGATAGATGTTACTGAAACATCGACGTGCATTTGAGGCAAGTTCAAGGAATTCAGCTGTGGAGTTTATGCGACTTGAGACTAGTTCGACATGGCATAAGTGTTGTGAATGTTAAGGAGGCTGTCAGGCCAATTTAAAGGCTTGTAGTTGTTCATGGAGGATGCATTCTTAATTTGCTTGCGTAATATATAAGTAGAAATACAATATCTCGTGTTTTGGTATAAAGCTAAGCATATGCGCATAAATATGTGCATATCCTTTTATATTCCTACTGCTAGGCAGCGAGCAGTTTTACAATTTTATCCCTTTTTAAAATCTCACCATCTACATTAAATCCCATTCTTAGTGAGGAACAGTAATGTTGCACAGTAAGCACTAGATGGTGACAATATGCTTGTAATGATTGCATAATTAAAATTTTAATAATACAAGAAGGTATAGTTAGCTTCTCGGGTGTTTGAGATATGTGACCCTTAGCGCGAACCTTGGATGCGAATAGTAGGTGCCTTTGTTCTTTCCTGGAATGCCAACTTTCCATAATCAAAAGGATACGTGGCCAGCGTTGTTGTTTTTTTTAGGTTTCCTAATCGAACATAGAATCTTCAGGGTTGGTTGTTTTTATATATACTTGTTTTATAATGTCACCTCCTCCCTTGCAGTTTTTTTTCTAGCAAGCACGTCCCTGAGTACGCGAGAGAAAAACAGGTATGTTCCTCGGGTAAGCGTGGTAGGAGTTGATCGGACTAAGAGGTAGGCGTCTTTCCCCTTGTATATTTTTCATCTGTGACGCTACTATTGCTCTTTTCTTGAAAACACTATCCTTTTGTTCGTGATGCATCAACTAAGAATTGCTTGCATATATGTATTTTAAAAACTATCAACTTAGACAAACTAGGGTTTTGATTCTCTTTTGATGTAAAAGGAACTTGAATCCATTGTAGATGGCTAACGAACATGATAATAACATTGACACATCCTCTAATCAGGACAATGGAGAAGTTTCTGATACTATTTTTCTTGAAAGAGTACCTTATACTCGTGATAGATTCCTTGAACATATTTTTGAAAAATCATCGTACCTTCTGGCTTTATCTGCAAGTTTATCCCTAACTCTGAGAAGTATGCTACTCCTCAGAGTGATGCTCTTGAGAATGTTCCAAAACTTTATTTGCAGATGGGAGATTATGTATCTTCTTTTGTTGAGTTCAGGACACACCATGTTCCTATGAAAAAGTGGGTAAGATGGTGTAGAACAATGTTGAATGATTTTTCAGTGGTTAAGGTTTTAAGAGATGCCCGAATACTTCATGTTGTAAGAATGTCTGAGCACCTGCAGCTTTTCAAGGATATCGAGAGTCTTTCGACTTTTGCTTCACATTGGTGTGAACCAACTCATTCTGCTATATGCGCCTGGGATGAGTGAACAATTACTCTAGAAGATGTAGTTAGTTTGTTACAGCTACCGGTTGCTGGGACTCTTCGTGTTAAAAATTCTGCTGGAAAGAAACGAATAATCACATTTTTATAGAGAAAGATAGAGGAACTTCAGTGAGGGGTTGTTTGATGTGGTACACAATGTGTGAGGTGGATAGATTATTATTGAAATGGTAAAACCAGTGCTAACGGCCTTGCTATTGATAATCCTTTGAACATAGCGACATTTTTGGCACTCCGATTGGCCAGAGATGTATTTGAGAATTTCCCTGTCTGCAGATTGAAGCATCCAGTTGTTCTCCTGGACGTGGTGCTTGCTGATGGTAAATCCCTCCCTCTTGGTAAAATATTTCTCGGTTCTTTGTATTCCCAATTTAGTTCCACTGGCTCGCGATATGAAGACTTCTAATCGGTTCATGAAAATCGATTCTTGTGTTTATATTGTTTTTCTTCAAGCATGGTTATGAGAGCATTTCCCAAAATACACACCTTTGCCGAAACCTCTGAATCTGAAAGGAGTTGTTGAATATGCAAGGATATGCCGCTGGCATATGAGAAATCTTACCTCTGTAAATTTAGATGATTTGATAGACGTTCAGAGTGAGGTGAAATTCAGGCCTTGGGATTCTGAGCACGGGTACATACTTTCATCAACTAATTTTGCCGAAGAGGTTGAGATAGTTCTCTAGTCAGGTCCAAAGGAAAAATCTAATGGTGTTTCTCCTGGTCAAAATGCATTCATGAATAACACCACCCTAGGTTACATCCTTGCTTTTCGTTCAGAAGTTTATTCAGTGCAAGCATACAACGTTGGTCGTGCGGCTTGTCATATGAGTTTTGATCAGGAAGTGCCTCATAGTATAGAGAATTGAAGGGGAATTTGGATGTTTATCTTGTTGAGAGAATAAGCATCCCTTTCTTCTGTCGAGGTAGGAAGCCCCGGGTATCAACCATGTATGCGCACTTTTGGTATAAAGAGAGGAGTCATTTCAAAGAATTTATCTTAGGACCTCTAGTAATGAGTGACGCCCCTTCCAAGAAAATGGAGCTCGTAGTTCCAATTTGCAGAGTTCAAGGCCAAGCGGAAGCTGATTATTGATTCATCTCAAGAGGTAATGGTTTTTTATTTAACTTCTTAATTCTAGAAACATGACTATTATAATTCTTAGTTTGTATTCTTTCTGGTAGACTCATGTCGTTCCTCCTTGAGTAGATACTGCTTCCGTTGTTGCTGATAGTCCCTATCATGTAAGGAAAGGAAAAAGGATGATTCTTACTGGGAGTAAGACTGGTCCTCGTAAAAATGTAAGTATTCCACTTGTCATTCTTGATACTTTTTGTTTTTTTAAATTATAATACTTTATCGTCTTGGTGTAGCATGTGAGCACAAATGTTTGTGTTGACTCCGGTAATGCTCCTGAGTCTTCGGGAGACACCACGAATATGGAAGATGAACACGAGTTGGAGAAGTAGGAGCTTGAAGAAACATCTCATACCGAAGAAATTCATGAGGAGTCTGAATCTGTAACTATTGATGAAGACTGGACTCTTCCGCTAACTCGGATCCTCCTAAAATAATTTTTACTCTCTTTATAATAGTAATAAACCATGTATACTTTTCGAATTTCTCATATAAGTATAACTATGCTTGAATTTTGCAAAGCATTAATAGATTTTCGTCGTTGAAAATTTTCAGAAGTATAATGCTTAGGAAAAACGCCATAGAATCTTCTTGCGACCTCTGTTTTGGATGATTAACCCCTCTATCTTCATTAGAAAACAATTTTCTACGTTTTATAAAAAAACAGGTTTTGAGCTTGTTTGGGGTGTCAAAACGACCCAATAGTAGAATTCAGGAAGTATCCAGGAAAATTCTGACAGTTTTCAGACCCGACACTGCTAGCCGTTTTCGCCATAACTCTTAGCTTATTTATCTGATTGATGCGCCATTTTAACATGTTGTAGTAGAAATCAATAAGAAAATTGTACATAAGAATTATACCCATATTCTTTACCAATTGTTGCCAGATTCATATTTTCCAAGAGGTAGTATAAATTGCATTTAAGACGTTTTTTGTGAAACATCTTGTGAGTGTTCCAACTCATATAATTATTCAAACACCACTTTGTAATGAATGTATATGGTGTTTATGAGTATGTACAACGGGTTTTATGATTCATGCTCAAGAATTTTGTGTCTGAGACGTTCTGACTTATTATGCTTGTATCTTCCCTATTTTTAGGGGGAGTGGTCGAAATCAAAGAGCTGAGCTTGTGAGTGAAGGAACATGAGTTACCGTTGATACTGATGTAGATAATACCCTTTCTCAATTGAAAATGTTGAAATCTTGCAGCAATGAACAACAAAGTTAGATGTATCATAATAATATATAAAGAACTGAATCAAAAACAACTTCTACCACTGACATCTACGAAAGCAGAATCACAGGTTCAACACATATTCAAGAAGAGCAATACTAAACTCAAGTCTCATTTCTTAAGAAGCCATCTACAACATTTGGCCTCAAATGCCTCTCAGACTTATGATAAGTCACTTCTAAGCTAATACTTAGCCATTAAATATGCCATGTTAGTTCCATGTACATACATGATCACTAAACTTCCCAGAATCGACAATAATCAGTATGATTATCAATCCAGTGAGTTGCACAACTTTCCCCACTAACTTAGCAAGTCATTTGACTTGACTTGACTTAATCAAAACAATAGTGGCTTATGACTCCACTATTTCCACGTGATATCAATACATCAAATGGGGGGATTCTCATTGGGGTATTGGTCTGGAGGTCTACATCAATCGTGGGTGGTGACACCACCTCCACGAACAAGAAGGTAAACAAGATGTGGGTGGTTACAGAGCAACTGATGAGGAATAGTGGTCATACAGGTCTTCCCTACTTTCTGGGAACCACCCACTACAATCTACATAATGATCACTTCTCCACCTCTCCCTAACTTCCACGACTTACAAGAAATCAATGTGTCTCCTCTAAAATAAAATAGATGATTCTCATTTATTCAAAAAAGAACAAGACAAGACAATCAGTCAGGAGAAACAAAACATACAAATTAGCGATTCCTCTCAGAGAATCCATTTTCTTCTTCATACACTATCACAATGATATTTTCTCAACCTTCTTTGCTTCCATTCCCTAAGACATACCCTAATCCTTTCCACCTTTGTGATTGAAGCAGGACGTAAACGACCATCTCTTGGTTTAAGCTCGTCTTGTTCGATTTTGATCTCTTAAATCTACTCGAAAGTAAAAAATTTCCGTACATTTGCTTTCACCCTAAAATACTCCCTCACCCTTATTCTTCTTCATATTACAAGAAGAAATATATGGAGTACAAGCAGGTTTACAGTTAAAATGATTATATTTCTTAAGTATAAACTCAACATAATGAGATTCACTCAGACTATTGCCATTAGAACTTCTTCTAATATTCATCCCTAATATTACATCAGCGGGGCCTAAGTCTTTCATGTAAAAGTTCTCATTCAACAATTTCTTAGTGGAATTAATAATATCCATGTTTGTACCTAGTATAAGCATATCATCAACATAGAAGCACACAATTACACAGGCATCCTTATCAAGTTCAGTGTAAACACACTTATCAGATTTATTAATCCTAAAACCACTAGAAACCATCACATGATTAAATTTTTCATGGCATTGTTTAGGTGCTTGTTTCAAACCATAACAGATTTAACCAGTTTACATATTTTCCTTTCACAACCTTTCATTACAAAACCCTAAGGTGTTCCATGTAAATTTCCTCATCTAATTCACCATTTAGAAACGTTGTCTTTACATCCATTTTATGTATCTCTAGTGGACAGAGGCTATAACAATTAACATCCTAATGGAAGTAATTCTAGTCATAGGTGAATAAGTATCAAAGAAATCTATGCCTTATTTCTGTTTGTAGCCTTTAGCTACCAACCTAGCCTTGTATTTATCAACAGTTTCATCTATATTACGTTTTCTCTTAAAGATCCATTTACAATCTATGGCCTTACACCTTGGAGGTAAATCTACAATATCCCAAGTACCGTTTTTTTGGATTGAATACATTTCATTAATGGAGGATTCATTCCACCATGGAGCTTCATAAGAATCATGGATTCTCTATAAGTTTTTGGCTCAGACTCGACTAGGTATGTAAAGCAACCAGGATAGGTTTCTCATTTCTAACTCTTTTACCTCTTCTAGGTTTAAAATCTGGTTTATCTTCCTCTAAAGGTAATGACTGACTGGTTGAAGGCACATCTAGGGTTTCATCTAAATATCTCTTTCGAGAACCAAGTTTCAAAGGAAAAACATTCTCAAATAACTCTACATCCCTAGATTCCATAATAGTATGTAACCAAATGTCAGAAATTTCAGAACTCACAACCATAAACCTATAAGCACTAGTATGCACAGTATACCCTATGAAAACACAATCAACAGTTTTGGGTCCTATCTTAGTTCTCTTAGGTGGTGTGATGGCCACCTTTGCAAAACACCCCCACACTGTGAGGTAAGCATAAGATGGTTGCTTCCATACCCTAAGACCTACCCTAATCCTTTACACCTTTATGATTGAAGCAGGACGTGAATGACCATCTCTTGGTTTAGGCTCGTCCTGTTCGCTTTTGATCTCTCGAACCTACTCGAAAGTACGATTTTAACGTACATTTGTTTTCACCCTAAAAAAATTGGCGACCACAGTGGGAGATTAACCTCTCAATTATAAAAGACAATTTTCAGTTATCCAAAATAGTGGATCTTAGGTCTGGAGAAGTTACAACTCATATAGTTGGTTCAGGTAGTACTGGTGGTGGTGATTCTGAAAATACCCCTATTGCTACTGAGCCTCTAACTAATAATACTACTAATACACCTCCTTTCCATGACAAGACTGATGAAACCACCGAGAATACTCAAACTCCATTCAACATAGCGGATATGATGAAGAGACAGGAGGTCCTCGCCGGAACAAAGGTGGACATGGACACTACTCAGAAGGAAGTACTTGCTTGCCTCAAAACTTTGACGGAGTGACTCTCCCCAGAACACGCCATCGCCTGACAAAGAGAACCAAGACAAACCTCATAGCAACCACTGATGCAGGTGATCGTTTCAGAAAAGTGGTAAAAATAGTTCGTTCGCTGAGACTTGTTAAGATTGATTTTATACCTAATTTTTATTTAAACAAGAAAATAAATAAAACATTTTAATTATATTGGGAAGAATTGGAACTCAGGATTCCACCAAAATCACTTCTGAATGATTTCTACAATGACTCTTTAACAATTATAGCTCTTTTATTGACTCTGTTTCTTTGCCAAAATTAGATTTCTAAAACATTAATTGTAAATCACAAGCATGGCATATCAAAAGCTCTTAAGTCCCAGCATACACCATCAAACAAAATCACAACTAATTAAGAAAAATCATAAATCAATTAAAAATCAATACAAAAGTCATTAAGAATCAAAAATAGTTACCATTCATTCATGAAGTATGGCTTCCTCCATTGTCCCAGTGGTTGGGTTTAGCTCATCATACTCAAAACACCCTCAAAAGATTGGTATATAGCTCAAAAAGTGTTTGAAAGATGAAAAAATAATAACACAGATGGTTCGCAATGGTGTAACTGCGTTGCATACCACTGTTTTCACTGTTACAGAAAAGAAGTGTTTTCAGCTGAAGATAAACGTTGCAGATGCTAAGATATCTGTTGTAGATGGGTAGAAGGAATCGTTGCAGCTAAAGATAAACGTTGCAAAGCTGAAGATAAACCTTGTTGTTGAGTTGAAGAAACCGTTGCAGCTGAAGATAAATGTTGCAAAGACGAAGATAAATGTTGCAGAACGGTTGAAAGAATCATCGTTGTATCCCTGTTCTTCACGTTCAGCAACAGAAATTTCTTTTTTTCTCCTGTTTTCTTCCCGATCCTCCCCACCTAATTTTTCTTCCTCCTCTTTGCTATTTCTAGGTCTTAGATAGTATCCCTATTATTCCTTAATAGGTTAAGACTCAAATAACTCTCCAAAACCGAAACCAACTTAAATTCGAGATAATCCAAAACAGAGGATAATTGGTTTTTCCGGTCATATCATTGACTTGTAGCCATGAATCTCGGCAAGAAACACTTATGAATGGCGTGTGTGGACCTGTTTTGATTATTCCTTTAATTTGGTATACCAAAAACCTCTTTAAATCCCTTAAAAATCGACTTCTAAGCAACTCAGGATCTTTCACACGTAAGGAAATATTTTCCTGCCTTTTTCGAATTTTTGAAATTGAAAAGGGGTGCCCCTATCCAAGCTATGTGTGCCTTTATCAACTAGACTGGGTGCCTTTAGTAATTTTTCTCGGGGGTGCTTTTATCATTTTTTAGCCCATTTTTTCACAAATGTTTATTTCTCAAAAATACCTACAAATACTAAAAAAACCAAAATAAGTATACAATTGAGCACTAACAAAATACATAATTTAGAAAAATTTAGACACAAAAATATGTCTATTAGCAGGCATGTCAAAGAATCAAAGGAATGATGAAGTTTATATCATTCCTGATCCCCCACCACAGAAGTACCAACAACTCGATTTTGTCACCCGTGAGATCTAGATAGACTCCTACGAAATCATGGAATGCCCGAACGACCCTAGTCGATCTGATACAAAGACAAAAAAGTTCCTGCCAGAATACAGAAAGACATGGCTATCGCTCAAGAGAGGTACCCACTTGCCTCAAGACTCTAACAGAACAATATTTCCCAAAATAGACTTGCTACCAGTTGCAACAACGATTCCAAGCCTACCAACGTCAACAATACCAGAAGCAATATTCAAGATGATGACGAGATCTGCATTCAAAGAGGACAATCAAGGATCCAACAATCCAACCTTGTCGCCCATGAAGACTGGAAAGACTTTTACAATTTCAAGGAAAAGAGGGACCAGTCTCACTTTATCAGCACCAACCTTTTACCCTCTAGCCATCCAAAAGATCATTTCACTAGGGGGATATATCTCTCGTTATTCTCCCTTTATAATAGGGTAAAAATTTCCAAATATGAAAAAGATTGTTCCAGATGAACGACAAATATCCTAGTGACTACATATGTCGATTCAAGGTCCAAAATTCGTAGAGATATCTTTTGGAGAAGAAGTCTGGTCAGTAAGCACTACAACATCCGATCATCCATGAGGTCTCGTCAGAACGAAGGGGCAAGAGAGAGGCTTTATCTCAGCAAGAGTCATGAATCGAACGCTCACCATCAGCCTAATCCCCAGCTCCAGCCTCAACCTCAGCACCAGCTGAAAGAGAAGCTTTGCTCCACATCCCAGAAAAAACTCTACAACAACAAAAACAAAAGTCAAATCCAGCTATGACGTTCTCAAATTTTCCCTTTCACGTGGAAACCCTTTCACTCCGATACCAGTCTCTTCACTCTGGTACCACTCTCTTCAGCAAGGAGCTACCTACTTCACGCTCTTGTGAAGCTCCAAGATGATGACAAATCCATGCAATGCGAAGATCAGAATTCTCAGCTTCATCAACAACTTTTTCCCATTTGAGGAAAATTCAAATTTCACTTTGAGGGAGATGGATCATTACCAATCAGCACAGACCGACGTAGTGATGAAACCCCCCATCACGTGAGTACCCTGGGAGGATCCTCCTGAAGAAGAATCAATGACAATACCCGTATTAAGATACTCAACTAGCACGTTTCCTGTTACACTACCATTTTGCACATCAACGTCCGTAGGAACATCATCCTCATCAAGTACGCGAAGGGGAGCTCGCATATGGTTTTCAGTATGGAGAAGTAAACTTCCACATAAAAATCAACGGTAACTCTTGTTCCTTCTCTAACAAGCTCAGCTCTCTGATTTTGGTCATTCCGCCTCTAAAAGTAAAGAGGATCCAGGCATATTAGGTCAGAACATTTCAAACATGAAATTATTGAGCATGCACCACAAAAATTACTATACATATTCAGAAAAGGTCATATACATTCATTATAGAGTGATATTTGAGGTATTTCATGAGCCCAACCTATTACAAGATGTTTCGCAAAAACCACATCAGAGACCGCTTTCACTACCTCTCGGAAACTCTAAAGATGACAACAATTGTTGATGAATCCGGGCATGGTTCCTATATCAAAAGTTTCGCATTGGTGTCTAATACAGGGTGTTAAAAGAGCGCATCAATCATACAAGTGATCTAAGATTTATGGCAATAACGGATAGCAGACTCGAGTCTGAAAACTGTCAGGATTTTTCTGGATACTTCTTGAGTTCTATTGTTTGGTCGTTTTGAAGCCCAAAACAAGCTCAAAACCTATATTTCTTGTGATATTGTGTAGGAAATTGTTTTCTAATAAGGATAAAGGGGTCAATCATCTAAAATGGAGGTCGTATGAAGATTCTACAATATTTTTCCCAAGCACTATACTTCTGAAATTTTCTGATGATGAAAATCCATAAAGTTTTAGCAAATTCGAATACGACTATGCTTAAATGAGAAGTTTGAAGAATTCACATGTTCTATCATGTTCATAAAGAGAAGAAGATTAGTCGAGACGGATCCAATCTAACGGAGGTGCCTCGGGTTACTTGCCCCACTCTAATACATGTCCCTCAGGAACGCATCAACAATCAGAGCCAGAGCCAGCGTTTCTCATAGCCAGAGTCAGCCTCTCTCAGACTTGTTCCAGGGATGCATCACTGTGTTTTCATCGAAAGCAACCATGTTGCATCTCAACATCCAAGAACTACAACGATAGCTTCAACTTCAACTCAGATACTAGCTCTAGCCCCAGCGCTTCAACGACAACAAAGGATGGCTCCGACTTTTATGATTTCCCATGTTCTCTCAAATTATTGGAAGCATGGATCTATGACGACACCAAAAATTATCTTCTTACTGGTAGCGGATCCAAGTGACTTACACTTGGGGACTAACGAATCCCTCACTTTTGAAAGCTTAATATAGTAACATCCTTCGACTAGAAGGCCTGATCAGCAATGGTACTAGAGATAAAACCTCTCTACATCAATACCCCAGAAGCCTCCGCCTCTTACCTGATCACATCCAGAAAGGTAACCCCATCCATGTTGCTTCTATTTAATTCAACCACATGATTCTACTGTTGGACATGATCCGGACTCGGAAGCCACAATCATCTCCATCTTAGAACTTCAAAGACACAGTCACCTCAGATTCAGGCTTCTCTTCTCAACTTCTCGAATATTGGTTTACAAGTTGCCAGTCAGAAATCCAGTAATATGCTCACCAAGGATAAAATCACACACCTTGTCCTCCTGGTACCTGTCCCGTCTCTTGGTGCTTGTCATGCTTCCTAGTACTTGTCATGTCTCATGGTACCTGTCCTGTCTCATGTTACATGTCATGCTCCCTGGTACATGTCCTTCTCTCTGAGCTAGCATCCTCACGAAGCCAGCATCTTCAAGACGACAACATCTCACGACATCACTTTCAGGAACCAGCTCGGTCTACTCCTCTATTCTTTGAAGCTCCCATCAGTACCTCTTAAATTTATAAATTCAGAAATCGACAACAATAGGTGAAAAAAGGATTAAAACATCATTCCCGAGAAGTATTCTTTTATGTCTCTACTACGACATACCAGAAGGGCACATCAATCGGAGACCTGAGCTAGGAGATATGGATCTTACACTAAAGTCTACAAGATCTGAAAATTCACACGGGATTACTAATCACAAATTTTTAGGCATGGTCGGCTGACCTATCCAACTCTGAATCGAGTGATTATTTATGCATATGATAGCTCGGTCTCTTGGGTTCAAAAGTTTGGGTCAAACGTCAAAATCCGATATCGTATGAAACTTCAACAACTTTGGAAGTAAATGGTGCGCAAACTAGGGTTTCCAAACGGGATTCAGAAGAATCAGATTTATAGAGACCTCGTCTTCCCGTGGACTTTCATCTTCTCAGATATACTATCATGTCCGGTCACACTGCATCTCCAGAGAAGACCTCATCAACCTTTATACGACAAGAGCACTAGAGTCTACCACCAACCTCACCTGCAGTTCTCATCTACCATCAGCTTCTTCTGCCGGTTTCCAATATTTCCAACTTTGCTACTACTAGATATAACTCAAAGCATTGTCTCCGGGTGTCATGTCTCTCATCTACTACCGCTTTGTTGAAGCTATCACTAGCCTTTGATTGTTGCATTCTCAAAATCTAAGCATGCACCGGAACCAACTACTTGCTTATAAGGAAGTTTAAATTTAAGGCTTAAGTCTGCATCAAAGACATTGCCTAGAGGAGACAAAGCTAACAATATTTTTTTGCTAGACACATACATGAAGAATCGATCCAGCTGACTTGATCCTCTATTTGAGATAAGGCGAACCTATTTCAGAAAGAAAAAGAGGGAGAAAGCGCCAACCATATCCCTCTTTTGCTCACCAAAAGCTGGCATTCCGGGCAAGAACGTGGGCATCTACTAATCCCAGCCAAGATTCATGCTAAAGGGAACTTATCCCAGTACCTAAAAGCCAGAAGCTAATCTAGTGTTTACTATGCATATATAATCATTATAAGAGCATCGACATCATCTACAATTTTGCATCTCCAAACGCAATTGAAAAATTTGATGGGTCAGATTTCGTGTACTGGAGAATGCAGATTGAAGATTATCTCTATGGGAGAAATTTGTAGCAACCTCTATTGGATTCAAAGAAGCTTGATGGGATATCCGAGGAAGATTGGAAACTCCTGATCGACAGGTTTTAGGGCAGCACCCCGACCCAAATTTCAGTAGTCTCTATATATAGAGAGATACCCTATCTAGGGTTTGTATCTTATTATCTATCATCATTTTATTTCTCTGGAACTCGTTTTTGAGATCATTTTGAAAACCGCAGCCGCTCCTTGGACGTAGCCCAATTTGTGTGAACCAAGTAAATCTTGTGTTCTTGTTTTTCGTTTTCGTGTTGTTTTCTTATAGCATCGATCCTAACAACTGGTGTTAGAGCTAGATTGGTGAAGAATTCAGGGAAAAATCGATGGCAGGAGGAGAAGATGACATAACGACAGAGAAAGGAACG
>JAJJMC010003936.1:12528952-12539046 GCA_023531435.1 Papaver californicum | reverse complement strand
AGCATCGATCCTAACAACTGGTATCAGAGCTAGATTGGTGAAGAATTATGGGAAGATCGATGGCAGGAGGAGAAGACGACAGAACGACAGAGAAAGGAGCGTCGACATCATCTTGATAGGGTTTGCATCTCCAAACGCAATTGAAAAATTTGATGGGTCAGATCTCGCGTACTGGAGAATCCAGATTGAAGATTATCTCTATGGGAGAAATTTGCAGCAACCTGTATTGGATTCAAAGAAGTCAGATGGGATGTCCGAGGAAGATTGGAAACTCATGGATCGACAGGTTTTAGGGCAGTGCCCCGGCCCAATATTAAGTAGTCTCTATATATAGAGAGATACCCTATCTAGGGTTTATATCTTATTATTTATCATCGTTGTATTCCTCTAGAACTCGTTTATGAGATCATAGTGAAAATCGCAGCCGCTCCTTGGACGTAGCCCAATTTGGGTGAACCAAGTAAATCTTGTGTTCTTTTTTTTCGTTTTCGTGTTGTTTTCTTATAGCATCGATCCTAAAAACTGGTATCAGATCTAGATCCGTGAAAAAAATTCTAGGAAGAATCTAAGGCAGGAGGAGAAGACGACAAAACGACAGAGAAATAAGCGTCGACATCACCTACAATATCGTTTGCATTTCCAAACGCAATTGAAAAATTTGGTGGGTCAGATTTCACGTACTGGAGAATGCAGATTGAAGATTATCTCTATGGGAGAAATTTACCGCAACCTCTGTTGGATTCAAAAAAGCCAGATGGGATGTCCGTTGCATATTGGAAACTCCTGGATCGACAGGTTTTACGGCAGCGCCCCGACCCAAATTTCAGTAGTCTCTATATATAGAGAGATACCCTATCTAGGGTTTGTATCTTATTATTTATCATCGTTGTATTACTCTGGAACTCGTTTTTGAGATCATAGTGAAAACCATAGCCGCTCCTTGGACGTAGCCCAATTTGGGTGAACCAAGTAAATCTTGTGTTCTTGTTTTTCGTTTTCGTGTTGTTTTCTTATAGCATCGATCCTAACAGTTTACATACTCATAATACAAGATTTGTATAACATAAAAATAAACATAATATATATTACAGAAGGAGATATCTAAATGTTAACTATTAACAGGTTGTATAGAAGGTGACTGCACACATGCTCTAACACTCCCCCGCGTTCCATGCGGGTGATCACAAACAGTCAGCATAGAACGAAGCGAAAGAAAACGATCTTTAGCAAGAGCTTTAGTGAAGATGTCAGAAAGCTGATTCTTAGAGGAAAAAAAACGCACAACTAACAGGCCTTGCTTGACACGTTTTTGGATAATCAATTTCAATATGTTTTATGCGCCCATGAAGGATAGGATTCATAGTGAGATAGGTAGCTCCCAAGTTGTCACACCATAAGACTGGAGGAGTGCGAATAAGAGCTTGTAGCTCATGCAGAAGAGATTCAACCCACATAAGTTCAGCAGTTGCAGTGGCCAAACCTCGGATTCGGTGCTAAACTTGGAAACCCTCTTATGCTTTCTAGCACTCCAAGAAATGATTTTAGGACCGAACGACGATCAGTTGGATCACCTGCCCAATTAGCATCGGCGTATGCCGAGAAGTTAATATTTAAGGACGGGGCAGGTTTAACAAAAATACCGTATGATGATGTTTGTTGCAAGTATCGCAGAATGAGTTTAACAATAAGAAGATGAGCAGTGGTTGGAGAATGCATATACCGACAAACTTTGTTAACAGCAAATGCTACGTCATGTCTTGTAAGGAGGAGACACCGTAGACCACCCACCAGACTACGATAATACGAGAGTAGTACCACTTGTAGGATGGAGATTAGTTGAAGTGCTAAAAGGAGTCGAAACTGGTTTAGCAACTTGCATATGAGCACGACTAAGGGGGTCTTCAATATAACGTCGTTGGCGGAGAAAAAGACCAGTTGAATTCCAAGTAGCCTCGATGCCAAAAAAAAAAGACAATTGACCCATATCTTTTAAGGCGAACTCAAGGTGCAAGCTAGAAATAAGTGACTGCAGAAAAGCTAATGTGGAACCCTTAAGAATTATGTCATCTACATAAACCAGTATATAAATGATACCTTCCGACGAACCTTTAATAAATAAGGATGTATCAGCTTTAGAGATGGAAAATCCAATTTTTACAAGTAAAGACTGAGTCGGTGGTACCATGCTCTAGGAGCTTGCTTGAGTCCGTAAAGAGATTTGTGAAGTTTACAAACATGATTTGGAAATAGGGAATCCGTATAACCAGGCGGTTGCTTCATATATACCTCCTCAGTGAGAAAAGCATTCAAAAATGCAGTTTGAATATCAAGTTGACGCACTGGCCAGTTATAAGTTAAAGCAAGAGTGAGAACAACACGGATTGTGCAAGGTTTTATCATAGGAATGAACATCTCTCCATAATCAATGCCCTCTTGTTGATTAAATCCTTTTGCGACCAAACAAGCCTTGTATCGTTCAATGGTACCATCAGCTTTGCGCTTGATCCGAAAAACCCATTTACAACCGACTAGGTTCGTGTGTGGTGACCAAGGAACCAACGACCAGGTGCCATTCTTGATTAATGCATTGTATTCATTCATCCATAGAAAAACACCATTTAGGATCAGTTTTTGCCTGCGTATAACTAAGTTCAAAAAGAGCATCAGTAAACTTAGCATGTATAGATGCCATGAGAACCTTCGGCTTAAAAATACCTCTTTTTCCTCGTGTAACCACCTCATACGTATTAGAAACAACCGGCGGTGGTAAGGTGACCTGTGTAGGAAGGGAAATGAAAGTAGGAGGGGGTGAAATGGGTTCTGTATGGGAAATGGAAGTAGGAGGGGTGGGGGATGAGAGTTGGGTACTGAACTTGGTGGATGGATAGGTGAGTCATTGATGGTGGGACTTGGGTTTTGTTGGTTTGAAGATATGGTGCTGGCAGGGAGTGGATTTGAGCTTGGTTGGATTTGTAGAGGCATGAGAAGAGTGGTATGACTAAGCACAGGAATAATATTAGTATTTAAAGGAAAGGGGAAAGATTTAAGAGGTTGTACCTGTTTGGATGAAGACGATAAAGGTGGTTCCGCAAGGGCAACAACGTATGGATCAGAGTCTTCGACAAATATGACATGGCGAGACCAATAGATTCTTGGGAAAATTATAGAAATGCCCTAATTTGGAGGGTTATGTTGAACTTTTGTCCCGGGATTTCATAATTAATACAAATGTCCCAATCCGTTAGATTTTTTGTTAAGTATGAGTGTGCGAGTTAGCACGTGTTTATAAAGACCTAAATACCCTCATACTTCATCTTGGAGAAATGCCCCAAAAAGAGACTCATCTTGGAAAAACGCCCCAGACAGGAAAAGGTTGATTAATACTTTCTGTATGGGGCATTTTTCCAAGATGAGTCTCTTTTTGGAACATTTCTCCAAGATAAAGTATGGGGGTATTTAGGTCTTTTTCGCACGTGAGGACTCGCACGCTCATAGTTAACGGGAAATCTAACAGATTAGGGCATTTTTTTAAAATCCCGGGGCAGAAGTCCAAAATGACCCCCCAAAATAGGGCATTTTCGATAATATCCCTAGATTCTTCTTTGTAGGTGTATGGAGACACTTATAACCTTTTTTAGATGCATCATATCCAAGAAAGGCACAAGGAGAAGATCTAGGCTCCGATTTGTTAAAGCAATAATCTCAGAGATAGAGAAAACACAAACAACCAAAGGTTTTGAGAGATAAATAATCAGGAACCTTATTAAATAGTAACTCATATGGAGAACGAGACCCAGTTGGCGAAGAAGAAACTCTATTCATAAGAAAACTAGCCGTAAAAAATGCATCGTACCAAAATTCAACAGGAACAGATGCTACAGACAACAAAGTTACGGACATGATTGGTTTAATACGATTATATTCGGTTCCATTATCAGTTTGGAATTGTTTGATTTTTGTGTTAAAGAGGTTCTCAACATACTTAGAGAATAATAAGAAAAGAGGAACTACATCTGTTTTGGCATGCATCGAATAAATCCAAGTGAAACGGCTAAAGGCATCGACAAATATAATATAATAATAATAACCTTCATTTAATAAGAAAGATGCAGGACCCCAAACATGAGATAATTAAGTCTAGTGGTTTGGAGTACACATTAGTACTAGAATGAAAAGGGAGTTTATGATTTATTTTCTAAACAAGACTGACAAAAGGAAATCTTGGAATTGGACACCGGAAACTTATGACGAGACACCACATATTTTACAGTACGTAACATCTGATGACCTAAACGACTATGCCATGATTGTAATGATGTTCAATCGCCTACAAACGCTGCAACGGAAGATAAAATAGGACTCAATGTATAAAGACCGTTTTTAAGCGTGCCGTGCAGAACCACCTTCCCCGATTGTCGATCCTCCACAAGACAATAAGAGTTGTTAAATTCAAAGAGGACGTTGTTATCACGACAAAACTGGGATACAGATAAAAGGTTATGGGAAAGATGAGGAACATACAAGGTATTGGAAAGTAAACAGTTATGAGTGGGAGTGGGTAGTAAAGCCGAACATGGGATATGGGTAGATTAATTAGAACCACTAGCCACCTTTACCTGATCCGTCCCGGTGTATTCAGAAGGAGCATGGAGATGAGAAATATTATTAGTCATATGATGAGACACACCACTGTCAGGAAGCCAGTCATAAGTATAAACTGGTACAGAAGTAGTAGCATATGCCGTTGGAGCAGATCCTTGCGAAGAGTTGGGTCGCGAGTTCCTATTAGGTGGTTGCTTGCGTGGAGGCTTAAAACTACGATCAAACCGCTTAAAACAGTTTTGTGCAGTATGGTAAGGCTTGTCACAGAGTTGACAAATAACAGAGATTGCACCGGTATTGGGTGAGGATGCCTTGCCATGGTTTGGAACAGATCTAACGGCATTTGCTAGAGGCTGCAGAAGAGACTTATTCTGATTGTCAATACGGCGTTCATAAGACAAAAGGTGAGTTTCAAATGTTTCAACATTGAAACGATCTATAGAGGTTTGAAGAGAAGCATAAATAGTTCCATATCAGAAATAGGTTGACCGGGGGAGGCGAGAGAGTCTGCAAGTTGTTTAGCATGGGCTAAATAATCAGTAATAGATCGGTTTCCCTTTTGAATGTGCTGGAGTTCACGCCGGATAGCTAAAATATTAGCCTCTGATTTTGAAGCAAGTAACTCATCAATCTTTGTCCACGCTGTAGCACAAGAGGTACATACAGGTGTTGAAAGAGATGAAAACAGCCACCCAAGAAGGATTTTATCTTCACGAACCCAAGTGGCAAAAGCTGGATTTGGAAGACCACTAACAACAGCAGGCGGACAAGATTTCACACCTGTAAAATAGTGCTCAAGATCATACCCCTGGAGATAGGGTTCGAATTGTGCTTTTCAAAGCAAAAGATTCATGTTGTCAAGTTTGATGGTGATGGCGTTCTGAAGAACAGTCATGGCTGTTTTGAAAGAAAAGATTGAAGAAGATACAAAAGAATCTGAGTTTGATTAGCATTTGAGTAGAGAAGTGGTAGGTTGAGAAACCGTCTATTCAACCTCAAACAGAATGGGGAGCAGTTATCAGCATACCATCCACCACTACTAAACCATTGACACTTCCTACATGATGAGGTCATGTGAACGGTTACAATAGCTATGGTATAAATATATTCTCAATCAATTAAACAAAAGTGGGACAATATTTTCTAATTCTAAGTCTAAGAGAAGTTTAACACTAAACAACATCGAACAACTCGATCACTCAATCTTCTCAGAGAAATTGTTGTTATATTCACACCAGTTACATCCTACAGAGTCTGATACCATGACCTTAATCCTTCTCTCGCTTCCCTTTCTAATACCAACCTTTCTCCTTCTCTGAAGCAAGACTGGAACGGGCATTGCTCGGTTTATGCCATGATTATACAAATTAATCTCTTGAATCTAAGCAAAGTACTTCATCAGTACAAATGTTTAAGGATTAGATGAATTATCACTTGCTTACCCCACCTTTCTAAGTTTATTACCCTCTTAATTCGTTTTTCCCACAAACACTACTGCAAAAAATGAAAGCCATGCTCAAAAACCTTTTAGGTTCAATAGGACCTGGTTTAGGATATTACATGCAAGGATATTATTATCAATAAATGGAACAGAGATATTGTAGTTACTCCTTCCTACAGGTGTTTTAAATCTCTCTTTGGTATTAAGAAATTGGAATTACTCTCACTTTGGTAATATTGCTACTCAAATTGTGAAAATTGAAGCTCAAATTCATAATCTATTGTCTTCTAACCATGCTTTGGATTCTCCTATTATTATTGACTTGTAAAACAGGTTAAATAATTAGTATGATGTGGAAGAAGACTTTTGGAGGCAGAGGCGAAAAGATGAGGCATTCAAGTTTGGGGAAAGAAACACAACATACTTCGATAACAAGACAAAATTCAGAAGAAAAATGACACAAATTCATACTATACATAATTGTTTGGGGATCTGGTTGTATGACAAACAAGAATTACGAACTCTCTAAGAGATCACTTTATGAAAATGAGTAAAACAATTATTCCCCCTAATCCTAGTCGTTATCTTGAGATCATAATTCCATGCATTACAGGGGAAGATATTAATCTCTTTTTTACTAAATGTCTTTCTCAAGATGAAGTTAGAAATATGGTATCCAATATGCATCCATGGACTACCCCTGGTCCAAACGGATTCCCACCAGGATTTTATCAAAAAATATGGGACAATGTAAGTATGGTTTAGGCTTTCTTCAATTCTAAACACCTCCTAAAACATCTAAATCATAATTTTATTACTTTGATTCCTAAGTATGTTAATCCTAAGAATACTGCAGGTTTCAGGCACATTCTCTTATAAGATTATTTCTAAGTTGTTAGATACTATGCTTAAGATCTTGCTATATAGAACCATATCACCATTTCAGACTGCTTTTCTTCAGAATCACTGCACATGAGTTAGTGAATTCCATGAGAAAAATGTAAATCTAAAAACGATTAGATGGCGTTGAAACTACACATATCTAAAGTCTTTGATAGGATTGAAAAGAATTTTCTTCTTATAAGAGATTAGGGTTTTATGATGACTGGTTGTGACAACCAAAAATTTCTCTAGGACTTTGAGTCCAAACCTAACCAACCATGGGTCTTTTAAGCTAATTTTGTTGTCCCTTAGTAAAACTAATGTGCCTTATTAGTAGGTGCTATGGATTTTGAAGCATGTAGGCCACGTCACACACATGAGGTAGCTAGGGAGGTTTTCGCCATTTATAAAACAAACTCATAGTTACAGAAAAACCTCACATTTCTTCCTTGCTATTCCACCCTCTTCCTTTTCCCAGAAACCAAATCCATTACTGCTGATTTTTCAATCTCACGAGCGGAGGAAGATCTTAGAGTTTCAGACACTTTTGCTCTCCGATTTGGTATAATTCATGGCTTCCACCAAGGTAGGGGTTTTCTTCTTCTTCTTTTTTTTTGAAATGTGGGTTTTAATGGTGTTAATCAATCTTTTAATGAATGTTTGATTTGAATACCTCTCTCTGATAATTTGTAATTTCTACAATCCAATAAATGGGCATTTGCAGCTTCATATGACTTTGTGATTAGTTAAAGTTTTAATTGAATTTCTTGGTTTTATTCTCACTCTTTTGGCGTCAATGTATTTTTCTTCTAGTGTCCCGAAAATGCATGTCTAACATTTTCAAGGATTTCCATTTATGCAAATGAGTAAACGGTGATTTAAGACTTTTTGTGAACTATGAATTTAACTTGTTTAGTCAATAAACTTTCTTCAAGTTTGTTGATTCATTTGCATAAAGACGGATTAATCCATTTCTGGGATGGACGATCTTGTAAAACAATAAAAATTGGTTTTATTTCATCATCTGCATTAGCTTTGTTTTTTTCTTTTTTGAACTGCGCATTATCTTAAATGTTAAAAAAAGATTTTATGAAAACTAAGAATGTTGTGCAGCTATTTAGTTTAAACTTCCATTCTAAATCAAGTCTTGGGTTGAGTCTTTAAACTACCTTTTAACTGTTTGTAAAAATGACCCAATGGAAAAATACCACCCATATGACTATCTGTGTACTTTTTGTTCGACTGCTATTCTCATTTCTATGTGTCATGCATATCCTTTGGATACAGTATAACTTTTGAATTTGGTTTTGCAAAAGTAGTTGATTCAAGTATTACCAAAATGTCACTTATGGTTTCAATCATTTTTTCTTGTTATCTATTTTGGTTTTAACATCTGATCCTTTACCAATATTGAAGTTTTTGTACCAATCCGTGGTTGCGAAACTTAACTTAATAAATGAACTAGCTTACAAAATAACCCATTGCTTTACTTTTTTTTTTCTTTTAGCAATTAGGGCTTGCTTGAAAGCTTTATAGATCTCTCTGTTCATTGTCATTCCAAAAATGTGCTGCTATACATATGAAATCTTTTGCTTCCTGTTTTCTTTTATGTCCAATTAATTACCTGTTTTGTTATTATATGTGCATGCCTTTGTTAAGAGAAATGTATATGCTGTCAACTAGAAGCTTTACTCTTCTTGGTGTGTATATTGTACTTTTCTTTTGGAGCGGGTTTTTGGTAAGTTATGGCATCGCTGCCATTGACTTTTGTAAATTGGTTATGGCTTTAGAAATTATTCTTTTACTTGAGAATTCACTTATGATCGCCGCCACTAAGAACTACAGAGCTCTACTTTGGAAACGTCAGGCCATAATTGGAAACCTCGGTGGCTACCCGGAAGATCGTTCGGAACGATGGTTGGTACCCGACTACTGATAGGTGCCTGATAATGCATATTTGTATATGATTTTACGTTGTTTATTGCATCTCCAAGTGCTTTAATATTCAATGTTATGTCAAATCTTGTATTTTGTTTATAAGTTCACTGGCGAGTAAATCTGTTGTAATAATATCATTTTGTGTTGCATTTGTAGGATATGATAAATTTGGGGAAGCAGATTTAGTATATGGTTCACTGTAGACGGAGAGCTGGCATGGCGATGTAACGGGGGTGTGTGAAATAGCCTGGTTGGAGCATAAAGTTTAATACGCAAATAAAATGAAATGAACTTGGTTTTCCTGTGAGAACATCGAAGGTGGATTTAATTGGCCTGTTTGTGCCACGTGAAGAGGAGCTTGGATGTCAACATTATGTTGGACCACTAACTCGAGCTATTATCTCCAAACTTGTTATTCACCCATTCTACTCTCCATCTCTCTAACCTTATTCCCTTTCTCAACTGTATACACTTCCCACCACCATTACACCACCGTCCAAGTCCTGTCTCCCATTCCATTATTTCATGTACCATCTCTCCCATTTATTTCATAGTAACTTATTGGTATAGACATATAGTTAGGTTGAGATTGTTGAATTTTGGACTAGAGGCTTGCGCTCCAGATTGTATCTCTGCAACTCCATTAATGGCAGCTCATAATTGAAGACAATATCAACACAATTTTCTTATCTTGATCAACTGTGAACTGTAATTTCAAACCCTAAATTTCTGGTTGTAATTGTTGACAAATTGAACCCGAATTGTGGGTAAGGTTTGTGTATAAATAGGGATTGTGTTGTATGTAGAATCCAAGCCCGGAGTAGCCGGTGCAAGTTGCAATAGTTTAGGTTTTTTATTTTTGTTTTAATTTCTTCAAGTTGAGATGAAATCCTAAATAATTAGAATTTTTTGGTTTGATTTTACTTGTTTTCCGTTAAATTTTTATTGGAAGCATGATTTTTGATATCCGAATATTGCAAGTTACTTTCACTTATATGTCAAGTATGTCAAGCATCACGGTAGTTAGAATAATTTTTTATTTAATATTCAAGTTCATGTTAATTAACTGATTTATTTCGGTGTGTGATTGGTTATGTCGTAACAAGACAACTAATGCTAGGGATTGGCATATTAGCTGAGGTTAAGTCATTTATATATGTATAAGTGATTATTATTGATAATTATCGGTGTTTTGGGAGGTTCCGGAAAGTTAAGGAACCCACTAGAAATC
>JAJJMC010003936.1:12404010-12528942 GCA_023531435.1 Papaver californicum | reverse complement strand
TCGGTGTTTTGGGAGGTTCCGGAAAGTTAAGGAACCCACTAGAAATCCTTCGTAGAGGGAAACATTAGGTTTCCTAGTTTAGGTCGTTTCTATATTAAGAAAGTTCAATAATTAATACTCCCTCCGCTTCAAGAAAAGAGTTACTTTTCCTATTTGCACAATTGATAAGGCAAGATGAGAGAGAATAACTTTTATAATTTAATTCCAGATTTACCCTAACCAAAAGTTTAATACTACATATATCTTTATAATGAGAATAATAACATTTCTTAAAATAATAAGGGTAGTTTTGAAAGTTTGTTATATTAAAAATGAAAGTAACTCTTTTGTTGGAACAAAAATTTAAAGAGAAAGTAACTCTTTTCCTGAAACAGAGGGAGTATTAGTTTTCATAGTTGTTTAGGGTTCCTTTTTCAATGAGACTAATACTTGGGAATCAAGTTTATGACTACTATATAAGAAGGCTTATATGGTGATAATTAGATATGGTTTTCATATAATGGTTTTCTATATGCTATTCTAGAGAAAGAATTAGAGAATACACAATGTAGTTCCCTAAGTTTATGAGGGATTCTATCCCACCTCTTGGGGTAGAGTTTTAGTGAAGAAAAGATCACCTTGTTCGTTGATGGTGGAAGATACGTCGTTGGTGTTGAAAGAGACATCGTTTAGAAGGAGATCATCTCGTTATGTGAGATAAGTATTATCTTGTTTGGTTAGACATTATTCGGTAATTTATGGAGCGTTTTGTTCATGAGAGTTATTTTTGGTATTATAAACAACACAATGTTGGATCATAGTTTGTTGATTGATTCGTTAATCATTGAGTATGTAATTCTCTGTTAGTGGTTCTATAATAAAGAATAAGTCATAGTTGTTTGTGGATGTAGGTATATTGACGAACCACGTTAAATCTTGTGTACTTTCCTTAGTTCTTTGTTTGTGTTTGCATCTTGTTATCTTTCCTTTTACGTCTATCCGAAGATCTAGTGTCTTCCAAAATTATTTATAAGGTCTTGATTCCTAACAAGTGGTGCAGTGAGCGTGGAGAGGATCAAAGTTAGAAGTGGGGACGTTCGATTTTTTTGCGGGTAGCAGAATATTTTTTAGTTTCAAAGGATTTGAAGTTATCAAATATTTGAAGATGCATAGATTGATGTTATCAAGCATTCAAGTGTAAAGGGTTTGATATTTTCAATTTACGGGTATGAATCAAGTTAAAGCGTCTGGGAAGAATGGGATTACTGTAAAGTATTTCGCATTCGGTTTTGGTGATGCTCTACTTAAAGGATTTGACGTTATACTTCTTGAAGCATATAACCCTATGCGTTCCGCATAGCTCTAAGTAAATATTCATGTAACCATAATTTTATTAGTTGATTTTTCTCTTTACTTCATTTCGTATGAGGATCTTGTGGATTATTCGGCAAGATCAAGTTGGTTTTCATTAGGGGTGTTTGCTAAGCAAATCACGTTTTGAGAAAACAAGAGCGTTGTAGTTGAGATGCAAGCTTCGGTTTGTATGTTGGTGGAAGTAAATATGACAATATTAGTGTGTCAAATTCTTATCGTTGTTCCGGTAGGAAGGGTACAAGTTTGATATCGGTCGTCATCAATTAGATCATGTTGTTATTGATTTGTTGACCTAAAAAGTTGAAGGATGTGAAGAGGAAGTTAGAATTGAAGATTGTTATGGCTTCAATTGCAAAAGGCAGTGAAGATTTGGTAAATTAAGGTGTGATGATTGTTTGATGAGGCGTGGTATTTTTTAGGACCTCATACGAGGATATAGCAGTTGTGGTGGAGCTATGGTGTCTTATTCTTCAATGAGAAACAATTTTGTCAACACAAGTTGTTGCATATGCATCTTGGGCGTGCATATGATTGAGAAAGGGTTATTTTATTGTGTTGAGTCTTACTTGGTAAATCTTGTAAGTTTATAATTTTGTGAACGATGTAGTTTCGAAGGGCGTATACCTTTGGAGAGTGATGTGGTTGTAGGTTTCGTTATCATTATACTTTTTATAAATGATACGTTTTTAAGAACATCCATTTGAATGTTTAGGGTGTCTCTCTTACTGTTTATGAGAGTGAAGCTGGGTCGATTGTGACCTTTGTTTCAACGGTTTTTTGGTGGAGGATATTAATGTGTTACAACCCATTTGATTTGAGGTTGCTGGTTTAGTTTGAAAGTTTGGGATATGCTTGTTTTCGGAGGTATGCTCGTTTTCAGGGATATGCTCGTGACGAAGATTAATTCAATGTTCGGTTGTTTGAAGAACAATTGAGTTTATAGGTTTGAGATGAAGGAGTTACAATTCTGTTAAGAAAACGCTTAGGCAGAAAATTGGACGAGATTTGTTGACTTTGGTCATTTGGGGGTTAAGTTGTCACTTAATCCAGTTTTTTCGTCGTTGAGGTTCTTTTGGATGCTGAGGCGATTGTCGGGGTTTGAAGATCGGTTCATATTAGTGGAATCTTTACTGAGGTTGAGATTTGTTGAAACATCGACAAGGTGGAGATTGTTGATAATTATCGGTGTTCTGGGAGGTTTCGGACCCCACTAGAAATCCTTCGTATAAGGAATTATTGGGTGTCCTAGTTTAGGTCGATTTCTAAATTAAAATAGGTTTCCTAGTTGTTTAGGGTTTCCTCTTCCAAGGAGACTAATACTTGGGAATCAAGTTTATGACTACTATATAAGAAGGCTTCTATGGTGATAGTTAGATATGGTTTTCCTATATGGTTTTCTGTATGTTATTCTAGAGAAAGAATTAGAAAATACACCATGTAGTTCTCTAAGTTTATGAGGGATTTTATCCCACCTCTTGGGGTGGAGTTTTAGTGAAGAAAAGATCACCTTGTTCGTTGATGGTGGAAGATACACATTTGGTGTTGGAAGAGACATCGTTTAGAAGGAGATCGTCTTGTTATGTAAGATAAGTATTATCTTGTTTGGTTAGACATTATTCGGTAATTTATGGAGCGTTTTGTTCTTGAGATCTATCTTAGGGATTATGAACAACACAATATTGGATCATAATTTGTTGGTTGATTCGTCAATCGTTGAGTATGTAAATATCTATTAATGGTTTTATAATAAAAAAAAAGTCGTAGTTGTTTGGGGATGTAGGCATATTGTCGAACCACGTTAAATCTTACGTGCTTTACTTAGTGCTTTGTTTGTGTTTGCATCTTGTTGTCTTTCATTCTACGTCGATTTGAAGATCTAGTGTCTTGCGGAGTTGTTTCTAAGGTCTTAATTCCTAACAATTATATCGCATCTTCAAGGTAGTTTGAGGCTAGCATCTTTATAGCTCATTGATTAATAAGAGAATTAGTATATCAAACTATGGAATTTCTATGCATTTGGATGGTGGATTCGATGCCCTAGTTTTTCCTTATATTCGTTTTAATCTTGTTTCTTTCGTATAATTATCAATCTCTTGGTCTTTCGACTACCTATTTTGGTTAAATTAGCAGTAGTAGAACTTAGAAGTTTAGTTTCACGAATCCAACTCCCCATAGGATCGACCCGTATTACCTATATTTATGTTATAGACACCGTGCGCTTGCAGTTTATAATCGTAGGTTTCTATGACTACCAACAACCCTGACGGTGGCTATGGCGATAAAAATAGTAGAGTGAATTTAAATTACGGATCTTATTTCTCTATTTTGAATTGTAATTGCGTAAGGATTTCTTTATCTACTTAATCATTGTTGTTGCTCGTTGTTTACACTTCATATTTCATGCCGAAATTACTGTTTTTCTACCCTAATGGGCATTCACTCAACCTTTTGTTTTGTTTTCTTCCCACATAGTACGAGAGGATTTTACAGCAGTAAGCCTGGAAGAGCTTTCGGCAGGCTTTTAACTTTAGAAAGTTAGTATTTTATTAATTTTATGATGTGTATATCACGGGGTATCTGGGGTAGTTAGTTTTGCTTTTGTCCCATATTATTTTGCTTTACTTTGTTGTTATATATATGTTAGGATCTTGTACAAAATCTTTATGCGGTTTAATATCGGCTTCGATCCATGTTCTATTGTATTTTGCTGTGTACATAAAAGAAAAATACTAAGGCCTAATTTTGGATGTATTTTAGACTGCATATTTGAATTTGGGAATGACCTGTAGATTTCTATTTGTACGAGCTTCTCATTTTGTAATTATATATGCTCAGTCATGTTTAATATATTCTTCTTGGGACTTAATTGAATAGTTTTCGTTAAGTTTATGTGAATTATGATGTTGTCTAAATTGTTTTTAGAACTATCTTGTATCAAAGTATGTTGTATACCCATTCATTTGGAACTTGTCTAATTTATGTTTAGATTTGTCTTGTGAACTACTTGTTAGACTTTTTCCCATATGGCCTAAAATTAAAGGAAAAAGAATATGATCCATTTGTTGGGAAGTTACAACTGATCAAGGTAACCCCCCACTATTCTCTCCCATTATTTGAAAACCACCCACTATACCTATCATGCCAACTACTCTATGATGGATAGAGTTAGTTAACAGAAGTGATAGCACAAAATCAATGAATTAAGGTCACCAAATTCACTCTCATAAGAAAATACACCATCTAAATGGTGAGAATGAGGGTTTGGAACCAAAGTTCATATCAACTAAGGAATTAGGGCAAACTCAAGGATTAAGCTTTCAAATTGCAATGGCTGGATGTATTTATAATCGATCTCTTTTTGCTTTCGCTTTTCATTATTGTATATTCATATTGTCATTAGAATATACATGTAGATACATTTAGGTTTTACATTTGGTATCAGAGCATGTAATCACCTCTGCCTTGCTTGCTATGTAATTATTTTGTTGATGAGTTTTAATTCCAGTAAGCTTTCATAAAATTAATTTTCCCGTTAATAGTTTTTGAACCGTCGGTTAGGGCTGAACTTTGAATGTGTCTTAATTGAGTATCTCATGTCTTCTCTTAAATTTTAAAGACAATCGGAAAGTGTTAAGACTCCAAATAGATTGATTTTCCTAACTGTATTTCTGGAGAATTCAGATACCAGGTGGTACTGATGGAGCCCTTGTAAAAATTATCCAACCATTATATTTTTCTCATAATTTAACTACATATGCTACCTGTTGTTTTAATTGTCCTGTAAAAATTTCAGGAAGATCGGACACCAATTAGTACCCCATAACCCCTTCTATATCAAACTGTGTCAGTAGAGAACTATGTCGAAATCAGGTTTATTGAATATGTTAGTCTGGAAATTCCAGCCGTTAGAACCTGCTGAAAATTTAATATATTGTAGCATAGGTTCTTATGAGTTTTCAGGTTGAATTTCATGAAAATCGGGTAAGTGTAACGTTACTCTTTACCTTCAAATGTTAGTTTCAGTTTTGTGCTGGGATTATGTCTTTGATCAAGTAGACGACAATATTTACGGTTGAATTGCCAGTTTACATTAATTAGTACATACATTGACTTGGTAAACATAAGTGAGACATTGTGAGCATTTCTGAAAGGTTATGTTTGGGTGGCATTAGAGAATATAGCTTTGCAGAATATATTTAATTTTAAAAAAAACAAAAAAAAAACTAAGGATGTTTATGTTCTGTAACTAGTATTTGTAACTAAATTAAGGTATCGGCCAAACCCCACAGTGATAAGTTTCCATGTCTAACTAAGCATTAAGTATATATTGGTGTGTACAATTGTGATAAGCCTCTATGACTCATATGTTCGTCTGCACTTCAGTCATCATCACCAAGAATTAGCAAATTCTTATAAGACATATATTTCAAACTGGTACTATTGATAACCCAGAATTTTTATATTTCTGTGCATCAGATTTGGGGTTAAGGAATATATCTGAATATGTTATTTACTACTTATGAGAGTAAATTCGTAGTAAGGAAAACTCACCAACATTTAGTCCTCAACTCATTTTAATGTGGGTCCAGTAGTTCTGCAATTATGATACGTAAGTGACATTTGCAGATGATGATTAGCTCTTCCTTACAGTATGTTAGACAGATCTAGATGAGCTATAAAAGAGCTAAAAGTGATGTTTGTTTAATCATATAGTGCTAAAGACATTTGTATCATGTTGTATTATTATTTGTGGACATGTGCAATGGTTATAAATAATTAGTTATATATATATATATATATATATATATATATATATATATATATATATGACCATTAGGATTGTACATGAACAAAGATTAAAGATATATGTCAAGTGATTTAATAATTTTAGTAATTAGAGAGTAGCTACAACATCTCTAGTTATTAAAATTTTCTTAAGAAATCACATGTGGAAACTAGACATAAATTTGTAATTAATCATACGTAATATGATGAAATATGCCCACAGGAAATTTTATTATATTTGTATGATTAATTGAGGTGAAATATTGAATTATGTTCCTTAATCTACCCACAGGAATTAAGGAATGAATATGGTTTAATAGTTTCATCATGTAGTTATGAATCTAATTTGAGTAGAACTTTAACCCACAGGCAAGTTTTATGTCACTAGATTCATATTTTTAAGCATGACTTGCATTGGTAAATCATGATTAAGTTTAAGTCTCAAATTTTTTGTTTATAAGCATGTATATATTTTTCTTTGCAGCAATTTTAACTGGAAACATTTCTAAAGTCAATTGTGACATTCCTAAATTAAAGGGTGATAACTATAAGGTGTGGAGAGTGCTTTTACAATTGGGGTGGATGGATATCGACTATGCTATTCGGAAATACAAACCACCTAGCATAACTGAGACTAGTACTCTAGATGTAGTTGATCTTTATGAAAAATGGGATCGATCTAATCGTCTCTCATTATGTTTATAAAGACCAAAAGTTGTGCTAGTATTCGGGGTTCTGTCGATAAGCATACTAAGGTTAAAGATCTCCTTAAAGCCATTGATGAGCAGTTTGTAAGTTCTGAAAAAGCTCTTGCTAGCACCTTAATTATGAAGTTTTCATCCATGAGGCACAATGGGTTTAAGTGTGTGCGTGATTATATCATGAGCATGAGGTATATTGCGGCCCAACTTAAGGATTTGGAAGTTACCATGTCTGATTCTTTCCTAGTTCATTTCATTTTGTGCACTCTTCCTCCATAATATGGCCCCTTTAAGATATCTTATAACACACATAAGGAAAAATGGTCAATTAATAAACTTATGACCATGTTTGTTCAAGAGGAGGGGAGATTGAGGATGGAAGAAGGCGAAAAAGTGAACCTTACTATTGCTTATTCTTCAAAGAAGAAAAGGGATCACATTAAGGAAAAGGGAAAGCTTTCAGCTAACCAAGGCCTAAAGAAGGAGTCTCCGTGTTTCTTTTGTAAAAAGAAGGGACACATGAAGAAAGACTGCATTAAGTTTAAGACTTGGTTTGAGAAGAAAGGTAATTTTTTAGCGTTTGTTTATGAATCTAATATGGTTAATATTAATCATAATACATGGTGGATTGACTCTGGTACTACAATCCATGTTTCGAATACCTTGCAGGGTATGAAAAACCTAAGGAAACCAATGAGAAGTGAACATTACATCTATTCAGGCAGTCAGGTGAGTTCACATGTGGAAGCTGTTGGGACATGCAGTTTAATTTTAAGTAGTGGTTTTAGTTTGCATTTAGAAAAGACATTTTATGTACCAGGTTTCACTAGAAACTTGATTTTAGTTTCAAGACTTGTACCTTTAGGAATTTCCTTTAATTTTTTCAGATTCTGGTTTTAGTATTCTCAGAAATTCTGAAGTTATTGGTTATAGTATTTTGTCTATCGTCTTTATTTGCAAAATGATATCACTCATAGTTCTATGCATGTTAATATTGGGTTAAAAAGATGTATTATGAATGAGGACTCCTCAATTTTGTGGCACCGGAGATTGGGACATATCTTCATTGAGAGAGTTAAGAGATTGGTAAAGGATGGGGTACTTGGTACTTTAGACTTTACTGATTTTGATACTTATGTTGGTTGCATTAAGGGAAATACGAACTAACAAACACAAATTTGGTGCCAAGAGAAGTTCAAACCTATTAGAGATCATACACATGGACATTTTCTTGTCCAGATATGAACGTTAATGATCCGAAATACTTTATCACCTTCATAGATGATTATTCACAATATATGTATCTTTACTTGTTTCGTTCCAAAGAAGAAGTTTTGGATGCCTTTAAATTGTTTAAGGTTAAAGTAGAGAAACAATGTGGTAATCACATTAAGATTGTGAGATCAGATAGAGGTGGAGAGTAATATGGTAGATTTTTTCATAGTACTAGAATTGTGGAATCAAGAAATGCTAAATTTCTTGAGAATGACTTGATTAGTGGGAGTGATCAATTTGAGGATATTGTTCCTGAAAAAGATAATGATCAACTTTCACTTACTGTTTCAAGTGATAAGTTGATTGTCAACTATTTCTAGTGACTATTTAGTGTATCTGCGAGATTCGGATTGTAATATTGGAGCCGATAATGATCCTATGTCATTTTCACAAGCCATAAATTCAACAGATTCAGACTTATGGATCAATGTATATACCTTAAGGTCAGTGGGAGCAAGATTTGTTTCCTTGTGTTGGATAAATGTATATACCTTAAGTGTAGCACCCATTGTAAAAGGTGATCGGTTCAGTTTGGACCAATGCCCAGGAATGACATTGAAAGGGAACAAATGAAAAATGTTCCATATGCTTTATCCGTTGGTAGCATTATGTATGCTCAGGTCTATACTAGACCCGACATTTCATATGCCGTTGGAATTTTAGGAAGACATCAGAGTAACCCAGTCGATCACTGGAAGGATGCGAAGAAAGTGTTGAGATACCTTAAGGGTACAAAGGATTACATGCTTATATATAAACGAACAAATAGTCTTGAAGTAGTAGTCTAAGTTCGTTTCTTGTTTTGAGGCTACCTCACATGGTGTATGGCTGAAAGGATTTATATCTGGACTAAGAGTTGTTGACTCTATTAGTCGACCAGTAAGAATGTATTATGACAATTCAGCTGCTGTCTTCATGGCTAAGAATAATAAGAGTGGAAGTCGAAGTAAACACATCGACATAAAGTATCTAGCCATGAAAGAATGTGTGCAGGAAAAGAAAGTGATCATTGAACACATTAGCACTGAATTGATAATAGCTGATCCCTTGACTAAAGGCATGCATGTTAAAGGATTCAAGGATCATGTAGTAAGGATGGGACTTGGTCCCATTATATAATACATTCTTTATGTTTTTTCTGAAGCTTTCATTTAGTTGGATTATTTCTCATTTGGAATTATGTACGTACTTACTTTAGTTATCTTGTTGAGAAGTATCATTATAGTTTGACCTAGAGTAAACATATGGTTTACTCATTAAGTTAAGTATGAGCGGTGAAAGACTAAATATTTTGTGATACATGGAAGATTAATTCTTGCTCTTAAAGAGGATTAGTCGCCATGATCCGTATATGCAGTCTCTCGTGAAATGGATCAAGTGGGAGAATGTTAGACTTTTTCCCATATGGCCTAAAATCAAGGGAAAAAGAATATGATCCATTTGTTGGGAAGTTACAACTGATCAAGGTAACCCCCCACTATTCTCTCTCATTATTTGAAAACCACCCACTACATCTATCATGACAACTACTCTATGATGGATGGAGTTAGTTAACAGAAGTGATAGCACAAAATCAATGAATTAAGGTCACCAAATTCACTCTCATAAGAAAATACACCATCTAAAAGGTGAGAAGGAGGGTTTGGAACCAAAGTTCATATCAACTAAGAAATTAGGGTAAACTCAAGGATTAAACTTTCAAATTACAATGGCTGGAGGTATTTATAATCGATCTCTTTTTACTTCCGCTTTTCATTATTGTATATTCATATTGTCATTAAAATATACATGTAGATACATTTAAATTTTACACTACTAAGTCCACTCGATGGTTACGTCCATTCGTTTTTTTTATGAATACGTATTTGTACCCAGTACATAGTACATAGATTGCTCATGTGGATTTAAATATAGTTCATACTTCTGAAAATGATGTTTAGCTAAATTGCTTTTAAAATATTTAATAAACACTTTGTAGTATAGCTAGCATTCCTACTGGCAGTCGATGCTTATACATATATATTTATATGTTCGAACTTCTACTTATGTCGGCCAAGCTTGATATTTGGGCTGTTTGACTTCATCTGATCTTCCTCTAGTTCCAATATTTTATACGGGCATATTATCCAATCTAACTGGAACGTGATAGAGGATCATCGTCACTTTGTTAGTACCAATAACGTAATTTAACTAAAATTTGCAAATTTTGCTTATATCTTTTACGGTACTGCAACTATCTTTATTTTCACGGGAGGTTAACCTATCTTTATTTTCACGGAAAGTTAACCTTGTTGGACGGGTTAAAATCTAACCTTGACCCAACCTATTAGAAAGGAAATTTTTTGATCCTTCACGCTGGTTTTATACGATCAAGAGTAGATTATAGATAAATGTTAAAAAGAATTCGTTTACTCAAATTTGTAAAGATAGATTTTAGACTTAAATTTTAATATTAAACTAGCAAATATTTAAAAGTTGATAACAAGATTAAAAGCAACTGGATTCAGGATTCCACTATTTTTCATATTCATGTGATTCATCCATTAATTCTAGACAATTATAGCTCATATAATAAAAATATTAACTTTGATTCTTTGTTAAAAGTAGATTTTTAAAACATTGACTGTAAATCCTAATGTTGGATAAAATTATTCCTGTAACAGAAAAACAAACCAAAAACCAGAAGCTTCACAATTGTTAACGTTAGCGCAAAAATCACAATCACACAAAGCACAGAGAGGAGGAGTCGCCTGTTCAACAGACTGCCCTTAACTCGATATTTGTCAGGTACACTTTAGAAAAGTGTTGCTATACCTTTAAATTTGACAAGTCGAATCCAGGATAAAACCTCTTGATACCAACCCAGTTAACAAGACTCGTAGGCCCATTGTGAACTTAACAGAAGAATAAGATAAAAATTAAATCTAGTGAGCACAACTAAGCGAGAAGAGGGGAAAAGACGACAGGATAGTAGCTGCGTCTGGGGTAAGGAAAAATGAAATCTTTTTTCTGCTTTTATAGGAAAATTTGAGAGAAGAGAATTAAATTGTATTTATGAAAAATATTTTTATTTAATTCCCATAAATTCCCATAAATAATAAAACGGTTTTTAATATTTATTATAGGAATTTAAATTGTATTTATGAAAAATCTTTTTATTTAATTCCCATAAATAATAAAACGGTTTTTTAATATTTATTATAGGAATTTAAAATAAAAAATAAAAAAACCATTAAGTCTTGATAGGCACATGCTGGCACACGCTGCGCACACGTCGAGCTCACGCCGGGCACTCGTCGCGCACACGCCAGCTCACGCAAAACACACACGCAAGCATACACGAGCTCCGCAAGTCAGCGACCCGCGTCCTTCGGTGCGAAGCACCGCACATGTGTGATTTTGCCCACTAGCCCATTCCCTTAGTCCATATCCAATGCACAAGTTCTTTCCCTTAGGTGCAACCTTTGTGGTAATATGGATAGACTTCATCCTTGGTTTAACCCATGTGGGACAAACCAATGGTTTCTCATTCACATAGAAGTGAAAAATGGATTTGTTATTTCCGCCCACAATATAGGCTAGTGACTCTTTGGTCCCATCAAGATAAATTTGTTAACAAAACAATTTTTTTGTAAATAAGCAATAAATTCACTTTTAAATTCTAACAATCCCCCACATGAATGAAGAAGGCGATAAATCAGAAAACCGAAAAACGAGAAATACCTCTTAAGCAATAGGTGACCATATGGAATTGAACCTTTGCTTAGTGAGAAGTACCGGAACTACTTGATGGACAGTGAACGCGATGTCTTGAACTGCCATCGTTTGGTGTAGTTCTTCAATAGCTCCTTACGCGAGATATATCTCAAGATTGGTGTTAAGTTCACGTCGTTTTTGTGTCCGTTTTGGCCCTGGACATATCCCGTTTCTCAGAATGCTCTAGAGAATCAGCTCAGTTCTCATAGGAAGCGACCCACTTCCTCATTCAGATAGGTGAGTTCTATCAAGAGTGTTAACTGCTACACCCCATTTCAATCTTAAATTGAAACTATAGAACTCATTAAGACTTTACTATAAGTCATCCTCACATGCATTCACACTATCACGTCTACACCATAGGGAAGGGACAGAGAAAATAATTCTCTGATAGTGTTTAATTTTTACCCACCACAAATTAGTTGTCTCATTCAAAACCTTGATTTTGGGATCTCCAGTCAGCAAGGTTGAGTATCCTTCATGGCAAGTTTTAATTGATGAGCTTAAGTCCCATCCCCCTCGATGCATTACTAACTATCTCCTTGGACAAGCCTTTCGTCAAAGGGCCCGCGATATTCTCCTTAGACCTCACAAAGACAACAGAAATAACGCCATCGAGATTAGTTGTTTTAGAGAATTGTGTTTTCTCCGAATATAAATGGATTTTCCATTATAATTGTTGTTTTTAGCATTAGCAATTGCAGCTTGACAATCACAATGTATAGATATAGCTGGCACAGGCCTATGCCAGAGGAATGTCTTTTATAAAACATTTTAGCCAAGCGGCTTCTTCTCCTGCTTTATCTAACGCAATCAACTCGGATTTCATAGTGGACCGAGCGATACAGGTCTGTTTGGAACTCTTCCAAGAAACTGATCCACATCTTAGAGTAAAAACGTATCCACTCGTAGATTTAGACTCCTCTGAGTCTGCTATCCAGTTTGCATTACAATGTCCTTCAAGGACTGCAGAGTATCTCTTATAAATCAAACAAAGTTTAAAGTGTATTTTCGATACCTTAACACTCTAAAAAGTGCATCCCAATGCTCCTGTCAAACTGGTTATATTTTCTAAGTACAGATTCAATGTAATGAGATTGACTAAGACTATATCTATTAGACTCTCTTCTAATTTTCATCCCTAATATTACATCTGAGAGATCTAAATCTTTCATGTCAGGGTCTCATTCAACATGTTCTTAGTGGAATAAGTTACATCTATGGTTGTATCTAGTATAATCAGATTATCGACATACAAGCATACTATTACACATGTATCATTCACAAGTTTAGTGTAAACATACTTGTCAGATTAATTTATTTTAAACCCACTAGAAATCATTACATGATTAAAAAATTCATGCTCTAAAATATTTCTCTTTCTAAATATTTTGCCTCTTCTAGGATCAAGTTTATCTTCCTCTAGAAGTATTGTCTGACTAGTATAAAGGACATCTAGGGGATCTACACATATTATGCAAGATTCAGATTCAAAGAGAAACAATTTTTTCCAAAGAACATAACATCCCTAGATTCCATATTGGTATTTAGTCCAATTTCTGAAATATCAGAACTCACAACCCTAACCCTATAATCTTTAGTGTGTTCAGGATATCATATGAATACACAATCAACAATTTTGGGTCATGTCTATATCCTCTTAGGTGGAGGGATAGAAACCTTATCCAAGCACCCCCCACATTTATGAAGTATGCATAAAAGGGTTGTCTTCCTTTCTATAATTTATTTGGAGATATATATGATCTTTTAATAAGTACTTTGTTCAGGACATAGCAAGCTGAGAGGATGACCTCCCCCCACAAGTTCGCATGTAGTCCTGAACTGATTCATGGCTTCATCATCTCCTTAAGGGATTATATTTTTCACCTCTAGTTTGAACTGTGTTCAAGTCAACTTGGCCTGAGGAATTAATTCTAAGGGTTTAGACTTTTTCCTAAACATTTTTCTTATAAGACATTTTAGCGCATTTTAATTTTATGCATATTTAACCTTTATGTTTACTTTCCAAATTAAATTTGGAAATGTGGCCTATGCTCGCCAGATTGATCATTGAATAACATGACCAAGTCTGCCATGTCCAACATTCAATGACACACAAACATAAAATGAATCAATTTTATTTATTTAAATTGAGATTACATCTAATTTGTAAAAAAACCTCTGTCTTATAGCTCTTTCCATTGAGTTACACTATTTTTCTCAGTTTCATAAAAACCCTTATCATTTAATATACTACAAGATACAAGAATTTTACAGATGTCCGGAACATGAAAAATTTCTTCAATGTGAGAGTTTTGCCAAAAATTGAGCTTCAACCCAACTTTGCCTTTTTTCGCAACCTGTGCTGCGGACGAGTTACCCATATCGAGCTTTTCTCCTTCCCCTACATTATGATAGGAGGTAAACACATCTTTGTTTCCGCAGACATGTTTGGTAGCACCAGAGTCTACCCATCAGTTTCTCACATTGGTTACCAATTTGACTTCAGACATTGTACCAAAAAACTTGGTCTTTTGATTTTTCATAGTAATTTAGCATTATTTTATTTTATTTCTCTATAAATAAAATCCTTACGATTTCTAGAAAAATTGCTTAATTATATTATGAATATGATTTATTTATAATCAACACCCACGTATGCTTTATGTAAAATCATTTCAGAGCATGATAACAACGTTCTATTATGTGTCTTGATTCTAGTGCATTAAATTTAGTGCATAAATTTTTGTGCATCTCAACGTTTCATCAAACGTTTCCTACGGTTGTTAAATTTAGTGTTTTAACCGTTTTAATAATTTCAAGACATCATGCATACGATTCAAATATATTATGATTATAATTAATAAATCATACCTGATTATCGTTGCTACCACCAATTGAGCGAAAATGTTTCCCTTTGAGCCATGGAGTCTCCATCAAATCCCCGCCGAAGAATGCAATTATCCCAAACCCATATCATCAGCTAGAAATAGAATGCACCCAAAACCACCTCTAGGACTTAGCTCAAGCCCAAGTCCATTTAGTCATCCCTTATAATTTTATTGAGCACAAATAGTAGAGACCCTAGTAAATCATGTGAGCCACACATGTGTCATATGAAGGAGGGGAAAAATAGACTTTTAGCGGAATTTTCTATTAACCCTACCAATCACCTCACCGTTTTTCTTTTCTTCTTCACAGCCACCGACAAACTCTACTCCACCGTCTCCATCATCTATCACGTCTCAATCATCCATTCAATCTCTCTTCTTCATGGAAGCAGCACAA
Organism: Papaver californicum; assembly: GCA_023531435.1. Classification (NCBI taxonomy): domain Eukaryota; kingdom Viridiplantae; phylum Streptophyta; class Magnoliopsida; order Ranunculales; family Papaveraceae; genus Papaver; species Papaver californicum. Next base: position 12,513,784 of record JAJJMC010003936.1, on the reverse strand, counting down.
CAACAACATCAAGTTCATCACAGCCAACAGACCCACCTGCTGCAACATCTTCTCACTTCAACTAGATCTCTGCAAACCACAAACTCAAGCACCACCATTACCCATCATCCTTATAGCTTGATTCATACCACTATGAGCTTGTTGCTTCTTGAATTCGAAATAAAACCAAAACCCAATCTTCAATTTACTGTTCTTGTTCGAACCTATGTCTCTACAATCTCTTAATCCCTCACAAGACCACAGTAAACCATCTAATTTCGCCTGTAATTTGAAAGCCAAACTATATTGATGAAACTTAGTGACATGTTTGGTAATAAATTCCAAAACTGAGATCATTCTCATCTAACGAATCAAAGATGGTTTTCTGAGGGAAGCCATTAATCAAATCTTTCCTAACATTACTCATAGAACCATGAGAAGTAACTGAATGAATATAGAATCGGTTCGGCTGAGTCGAAGCGGGTACAGAAGCAAACCAACGATCAAAAACCGCAAACGGATTCGCTGAAGTATGTTCCGACCCGAATATCTGTTCACGAATTGCTTGAAAAGAATGACCTCGATTGGAATCAATGAAAACAGCATCATCAGAAACGAATACTTGTCCTGAGTTTGGATCGTATCCGGTTTGATTCTTTTCCTGTTAATCCATCAATGTCAGGTCTTGATGGTTTTAACCAACCAAGAATATAATCGAATGAACGATTCTTCATTACAATAACAACAAGTGTTTTAATTGCACATTTGATTTTTTTTTTCTTTTTTTTGGTTGCTTCAGCTTTACACACCCAAAAAATTATTTCTCGTTTTCATTGTTACAGAAAAACAAATATCGAGTTAAGATTGTTGGATAAAATTATTCCTGTAACAGAAAAACAAACCAAAAACCAGAAGCTTCACAATTGTTAACGTTAGCGCAAAAATCACAATCACACAAAGCACAGAGAGGAGGAGTCGCCTGTTCAACAGACTGCCCTTAACTCGATATTTGCCAGGTACACTTTAGAAAAGTGTTGCTATACCTTTAAATTTGACAAATCGAATCCAGGCTAAAACCTCCTGATACCAACCCAGTTAACAAGACTCGTCGGCCCATTGTGAACTTAACAGAAGAATAAGATAAAAATTAAATCTAGTGCGCACAACAAAGCGAGAAGAGGGGAAAAGACGACAGGATAGTAGCTGCGTCTGGGGCAAGGAAAAATGAAATCTTTTTTCTGTTTTTATAGGAAAATTTGAGAGAAGAGAATTAAATTGTATTTATGAAAAATCTTTTTATTTAATTCCCATAAATTCCCATAAATAATAAAACGGTTTTTAATATTTATTATAGGAATTTAAATTGTATTTATGAAAAATCTTTTTATTTATTTTCCCATAAATAATAAAACGGTTTTTTAATATTTATTATAGGAATTTAAAATAAAAAATAAAAAAACCATTAAGTCTTGATAGGCACATGCTGGCACACGCTGCGCACACGTCGAGCTCACGTCGGGCACTCGTCGCGCACACGCCAGCTCACGCAAAACACACACGCAAGCATACGCGAGCTCCGCAAGTCAGCGACCCGCGTCCTTCGGTGCGAAGCACCGCACATGTGTGATTTTGCCCACTAGCCCATTCCCTTAGTCCATATCCAATGCACAAGTTCTTTCCCTTAGGTGCAACCTTTGTGGTAATATGGATAGACTTCATCCTTGGTTTATCCCATGTGGGACAAACCAAAGGTTTCTCATTCACATAAAAGTGAAAAATGGATTTGTTATTTCCGCCCACAATATAGGCTAGTGACTCTTTGGTCCCATCAAGATAAATTTGTTAACAAAACAATTTTTTTTGTAAATAAGCAATAAATTCACTTTTAAATTCTAACACTAAGCATAGACCATCAAAACATTTAGGCTAAGGATGATCCATCAAATTAAATAACAATCAACTAATAAAAATCATAAATCTTCAAAACAAGTGAAAAAAAACCTAGGTGACCATCTTTACCATACAAAAACTCCTCCCATATTATCCTTTATAAATAAAAACCATTTGAATTAAAAATGAAATAAAAACCACATTTTTATTTGTAATATTTAATTTTAGTTTTTACCACTTTTTAAAATATCATCCTTACCATTTCTTTCTCTTCTTTCTCATTTCATCGGGTTCTCTCTCATTTCTTCTTCTTCTTCTTCTTCTTCTTCTTTTTTTTCTGCCTCCTCCTCCCCACCACCATCACCAGCAGCAACAGTAGCTCCGCCGCCATCAAAACAGTGAGAAAGGATAGATCCGGAGCAACAACACCTTCGTCTCCTTCACCAACACCACCTTCTCTGCCACTAACAGCACCTCCGTCTCCTCCACCAACACCACCAGTACCTCCTTTCTCTTTCTATGTCCAGATCCGCCACCAACAACACCTCATCCTTCCCCATCGCTTCCTCCTTGTTATTTTTTCTCCTCCACCACTACATGTCCATATCCACCAACAACAACACCTCTTCTTCCTCTTTATATCCTCTACAAACATCACCAACACCTCCAGATCATCATCGTCGAAAATTATCATAAAAATATAATGATACATTATCATTGTCGAAATTAGGGGTTTTTGTTGGTGAAACGTCAGAAAAATGATGAAACCAAATTTGGTTTCATCAAATTTCACCAACACAAAAATTGAAACCAATTTTTGTGTTGGTGAAATGTCAGAACCAAAACAATGATGAAACTTTTTTTGGTTTCATCATTTTTTTTTTATCTGGAATAAGGTGGAACCAAAAAAATGATGAAACTTTTTTGGTTTCATCATTTTTTTTTATCTGGAATAAGGTGGAACCAAATAAATGATGAATTTTTTTTTGGTTTCATCATTTTTTTCATCTGGAATAAGGTGGAACCAAATAAATGATGAAACTTTTTTTTGTTTCATCATTTTTTTTCATCTGGAATAAGGTGGAACCAAATAGATGATGAAACTTTTTTTGGTTTCACCATTTTTTTTCATCTGGAATAAGTTATGTCGGTGAAATGTCAATTTTATGTTGAAAACAAATTTGATGGTGGTGGTGGTTGGTGTTGGTTTTGGTTTTCGTTGTTGCTGGTGGTGGTGCTCGTTGGTGGTGGACCTGGTGGTTGTTAGTGGTGCTCGTTGATATTGGTAGTGAAAGTGGTGCTGGTTGTTGGTGTTGGTTGTGGTGTTGGTTGTTGTTGGTGGTGGTGGTGGGTGTTGGTTCTGGTTTTTGTTTCTGCTGGTGGTGGTTGGTGGTGGTGCTCTTTGGTAGTGGACCTGGTGGTTGTTAGTGGTACTCGTTGATGGTGGTGGTGGGTGATGGTGGTGCTCGTTGGTGGTGGTGGTTGGTGCTGCTGTTAGTTGGTGGCTGGTAGTGGTGGTGTTGCTGGATGATGATGGTTGTTGTTGGTTGGTGGTGGTGAGTTGGTGTTGGTAGTACTGGTGGTGAGAGAGAATAAAGATTAAAAGTGGGGTTGATTTGTTTTTTTATTGGGTTGAATTAATGTAAAGGGTAGTTTAAAAGTGGAGTTGATTTTTAGAATTAATGTAAAAAATAGTTTAGACCGATTTATTTAAATAGGGTTTTTGTTTCATTTTGTTTTAATTGGACTTTTAATGGTAAGAGGTATAGAGTAGTGGGACTTTAACCCACAAACTATCAATTCAAATTAATACAAAAAATTATAAAAAAAATTATTTGTAATTACTACATTAATGCCCAAGTGATATGGTTTAGCTTTACGTTATTATAAAAAATGAAAAGAAAACTAAAGAACAAACCTAAAAACTATTGTTGCTCGGTGTTGTCGGTCACCCGCCTCCCTCTTCTCTTCAACTCAACCCCTTGTATATTGTAAGCGACACGCAGCTTTTCTTTGTTCGCTACCCACAAATAAAGATTCTTTTTTTTTCTATTAATGGGATGAGCAACTGCGTGGAAATATTCTCATTTAAACTGCAAAACCCGAATATTGATCCTAACGAGGTCATTCTCTCAACCTCTGAAATGTTCGTCGAGTTATGCTGCAGAATTGGGGGTATAGACAACAATGACAAAGAGGAATCCAGAGAAATTATTGATGAAATACTACGAAAGTATAAAGTCAGGTATGACGCTCTTGCAGCTGGGAAGAAAGTAAAAGATCCAGAAGATAGTGAATCAACAGCCGAGGTTGATACTGAAAAGGAGGTTATTTCAAGGGAGCTGGAGCTTACGAATGTCTAAATTTATTAACTGGAATGTGCGTGAACTTAATGCATATGATAAACAAACATCATTCAAAAACTTAATCCAGCTGCACAGGTGCTCTTTATGTACAATACATGAAATTAAAATCATGAGGATGTTCTCATGGTTTGTAAGCAACTTTGGTTCGACTGGGATTTTGATTGGAGATTCATTCCCCTCACAGGGAGTAAATGGGAATAGTGGTGGATTGTTAACTATCTGGGATGTTAATAAGTGGGAGGTTCTTGATGAGAAGACGGGGTTAAATTCTATCTCAGTAGTTCTTAGAACCACTGGTTTCAAGTTTATATCCACAAATTTTTATTCACCGTGTGACTACAACTTGCGTGAAGAGTTTTGGGTGGATTTGTCTGAAGTTAGGAGTTGGTGTGCAGAAGTATGGTGTCTGGCTGGGGATACTAATGCGGTGCGATCAGACAATGAGCGGAATAGGGCAGGGGGGGAGGGGATTCCAGAAATATGAGATTGCTAAATAATTTCATTGTTGATATGGAGTTATAGACTTGCCGTTGAATGGAGGGTCTTTTACCTAAAACGACAAACACGATGCGTCTTTATTGTGCAGACTCAACAGATTTTTATTTTGTACTTCATTCGACTCTAAGTTCAACAGAGCAACGCAAACGGCGATAATCAGAACCATGTCAGACCACAACCCTTTGTTTTTTGTTGATATGCCTTGAATCAGTCGTTGGCCGGAATACTACGGGGAGTCCGAGGGGCAGAGCCCCTAAACGGTATACGTAATGTATTATCGCTGGATTCGTTTTCCGTTTTCTAGTCGAATTAGGGTTTATCTCTTTTCCCTATATATATACATACATTGTACCTAGAATATATGTATCTCAGTATTCTGTTTTATAATAAAAACTCTGCTTTCTCTGTTGTGGATGTAGCTAACGTAACAGTTAGTGAACTACGTAAATCTCTGTGTCTCGATCTCTATAATTGTTCTCGTTCGATCTCTCGTTACAAAAAATTGGTATCAGAGCGAGGTTCGATTTCCGCCGAGAACGATGTCCGTATCCATGATGAAGATCGACAGGTTTACCGGGAGAAATAGTTTTAGTCTGTGGCAAATCAAGATGCGGGCTTTGTTGAAGCAACAAGGTCTTTGGTTGCCGTTAGCTTCGGATAAGAAGGGCGCAGATACATCCACCGCTGAGTATGCGACTATGAAGGAGAAGGCTCACTCAACGATTATGCTATGTCTCGCAGACGACGTAATCACTGAAGTCGCAGATCAGGAAAAGGCCGCCGCTTTGTGGTTAAAGTTGGAAAGCCTTTACATGACGAAATCGCTGACCAACAAGTTGATGCTGAAGCAACGTCTTTTCAGTCTGCGCATGTCTGAAGGTATGCCTCTTAGAGATCACCTAGATCAATTTAATACTATTCTGCTTGAATTGCGTAATATTGATGAGGTGGTGGAAGATGAGGATGCTGCCTTAATGTTGCTGGTGTCTCTGCCTCCGTCGTATGAGAATTTTAGAGAGTGTTTTATTGCCGGAAAAGATACTATAACGCTGGAAGATGTTAGGTCGTCTCTTCATACCAGGGAGATGCGGCATAAGGCTGCTGGAACAGGTACAGAAAATCAGGCTTCCGGGTTGATGGCAAAAGGAAGCAAGGACGGTAAGAATGGCAAGAAAAATTCTGGCTATAAATTACCAAAAGACGTCTGTGCCTATGATGTAATTTTAGAAGTGGTAAATAAAGGTTCGATTCTCGAACTTGTGAAGGTAATGATTTTAGAAAATAATGATTCTAATTAACTCTAGAAAATTTCAGGAGTAAGAAAAAGACTAAATAACCTAAAGATGATTTTTGAATAATTTTAAACGTACCAGGAATCAGGAATCAGGTAAATCTAACAACCTATGTGATTAATCAGATAATTCTTTTTAAATTAATTAAAGCACAAATAATTGCCAAAGTTGGTTTTGTTATGCTAACAAACAGAGGTAAATCACAAGCATGGACTATCAAAATTAATTAACTAAGCATAATCCATCAAGCAAAAGCACAACTGTTGAAAGAAAACCGTTTTTATTATTCAAAACTATGCAATTTTAATGATAAAAGAATTATAAATAATTATTAGAAAATAATTAAATCACATAAAATTGAGAAAATTACCTTATCCATCATCCCAGTAAATAGACTTAGCTCATGGTGAAGAAAACTTGCTCAAAAGTTGATTTCATTGCTCAAAATATTGATTAGAAGGTTGAATAACGCTGTAACAGCTAATTTGATACGCTTATATGCGTTACAGGAGAGGGTTCAGCTGTTACAGAAGAGTTTAAGCAACAAATGGTTTGAAGCAATAGACAACAGGAAAATTCAAATCAACAACACTTATAAATGTTACTGAGTCTTCTTCTCCGGCAGTGATGGATGAAGAACAGCCGGCCGGTGCAGCAGCAGCTCGTCGGCGGTGACGGAATAGTGACCGGAATTCTCTAAAATCTTCTCTAAGCTTTTGTACTCGATTCTCTTGGCTTCTCTTAGTATTTATAGATAGTAGAAACCCTAGAAAGAGTTCTAAACCTAATAGAACTCTCTAGAACAGCCCACAAATCCCAATCCTAATCGAAACCCAATTCCGGCCATGTTCATGATTTTTCAACTGATTTCACGGGATCTTTTTGCTGTTTCTCGATTGTTCTAACTTGTGTGGGATATCTACTAACATTTGGAACAATCTGGAAGCGAAAGAAACCAAATTTCCCGTTGATTTTGTGTTTCCAGTAGAAACAGTTGAGCCCGATGAGTTGACCCGGTGACTCGGCCCGATCCAGCTCGCTGGGTTGACTCGCTGGGTTGACCCGCTGGGTTGACCCGCTGGGTTGACCCAATCCAAAGTGTGGGTGCTTTGATCCATTTTCCCGGGTGCCTTGAACACTTTTTGAGCCAATTTTTCCACAAATCTTTATTCTTCTAATGTACCTACAAAAGCATAAAAACACGTAATAGACACACAATCGAATACTAACTCACTAGAAATTAAGGTGCAATTTAGACACTAAAATGTGTCTATCAGCCTACTGTAAGGAGAAAGGTCATTGGAAGTCGGAATGTCCTAAGAAGAATAATCAACAAGAACATAACTCTGGATCTGCAGCATTAGCTGAATGTGGAAACACTTCAGAGGGAGATTTTGTTCTGCTAGCAGATGATTACACACATCAGTCTGATGCGTGGTTCCTTGACTCTGGGGCGTCCTACCATATATGTTCCAAAAGAGAGTTATTTACTACGTACATCCGTGCAGATGGAGGCAGTGTCTCTATGGCAAACGGGTCTGTCTGCAAGGTGGTTGGAATCGGATCAATCAGGTTTAGGACACATGATGGAAGGCTCTGCACATTGAAGAAAGTCAGGCATGTGCCACTTTTGACAAAGAATGTGATATCCTTGAGTCTGCTAGACAGCAAGGGTTTCAGTTTCAAAGGTGAAGGTGGAGGTTTGTATGTCTGCAAAGGTTCTGATGTGATTCTGAAAGGTGTCAAACATGGAACTTTGTATGTATTACAGGGTTCAACAGTCACAGAAAATGAGGTTGTTGTTGAGGAGGTGGAGGTGCAATTCAGTCCAGATGAGAATCAGGCACCTAAGTTGGTTGACGACCAACTACCACCATCAGTTACTGAAAAGCAAGATGCAGATGAGTCTGAGAATGCACCACCAGAGGAAGTTGAACATCGGAGCATTTCTACAGACCGACCTAGAAGGGTTGGCATAAAACCTCCAGCGAGGTACAGGTTTGACGATTTGGTGGGTTATGCATTGAAGGTGGCCGAGGAGGTGGAGGATCACGAGCCGTCCACCTACAAGGCTGCAGTATCTGAAAACGAGTCAGCACAATGGCTTGCCGCAATGGTAGAAGAAATGGAGTCCCTTATCAAAAATGGGACTTAGGTGCTTGTAAAACTGCCTGCTGATAGAAAGGTAATTACTTGCAAGTGGGTTTTCAGAAAGAAGGAAGGAATGTCAGCTGCAGAGGGTGTCAAGTATAAAGCACGAGTGGTTTCAAGAGGTTTTAATCAGAGAGAGGGAGTGGACTACAACGAGATTTTCTCACCAGTGGTCAGGCACACTCCCATCAGAGTGCTACTAGCCATAGTTGCACATCAGGATCTGGAACTTGAGCAACTAGATGTGAAGACAGCTTTCCTGCATGGAAAGTTGGAAGAAGAAATATACATGATCCAGCCAGATGGATTCCAAGTTCCAGGTAAAAAGAATTACGTCTGCAGGCTAAAGAAGTCCTTATATGGGCTAAAACAGTCCCCCAGGCAGTGGTATAAGCGATTTGATAGTTATATGGTGCATCTTGGCTATCACAGGAGTCCGTATGATTGTTGTGTGTACTACAATGATTTGCAAAATGGTTCACGCATTTATCTAGTTCTGTATGTTGATGATATGCTGATTGCTGCTCAGAATAAGTCAGATATTTAGAAGCTGAAGGGGTGTCTCAGTGCGGATTTTGAGATGAAAGATCTGGGTGCTGCTCGGAAAATTATGGGAGTAGAACTCTATAGGGATAGGAAGAAGAGAAAGCTTTTCCTATCATAGGAAGGGTACATCAAGAAGATTTTAAGAAGGTTTGGAATGTCTTCATCCAAGCCTATAGATACTCCAATGACACATAACAGCAAGTTGGGAATGTACAGGGTTCAGACTTATGAGGAGAAAGAGTACATGTCTCGAGTTCCATATGCTAGCGCAGTTGGAAGTCTGATGTATGCTATGATCTGCACTCGACCAGACTTAGCATTTGCTGTTAGTGTGGTCAGTCGGTTTATGGTTCAGCCTCGGAAGGAACATTGGCAAGCTGTTAAGAGGATTTTCAGGTATCTTAGAGGTACTTCAGATGTCGGTCTCTGTTATGGGAACGATACTCGATGTTTAGTGGCTGGTTTCTCAGATTCTGATTATGCTGGAGATGTGGACAGTAGGGGATCTATGACTGGTTATGTGTTCACTCTTGGAGGTTCTGTTGTAAGCTGGAAGGCAACTCTACAACCTACAGTTACTTTGTCTACTACAGAGGCAGAGTATATGGCCTTGACAGAAGCTGTTGAGGAGGGAATTTGGTTAATGGGGCTAGTTAATGATCTAGGCCTACATCAGGATCAGGCTATAGTGTATTGTGACAGCTTGAGTGCAATATGCTTAACCAAGGATCAAGTCCATCATGAGAAGACGAAGCACATTGATGTCAGGTATCACTTTCTGAGAAATGAAAAGAGAATTGAAGTGAAGAAGGTAGGGACAGCTGATAACCCTGCTGACATGTTCACCAAGCCAGTTCCTGAGAGCAAGTTCCAACATTGCTTGAACTTGCTCAATATCACAAGTCAGTAGTATGAGCCCTTGTCTAGGGGCATCTGAGGCAGAGAAAGGTTCTGGCACTATCATGGTGCATCTGTTTCTGTTGCTGGGAGGATTCAAGTCAAGGTGGAGATTTGTTGATATGCCTTGAATCAGTCGTTGGTCGGAATACTACGGGGAGTCCGAGGGGCAGAGCCCCTAAACGGTATACGTAATGTATTATCGCTGGATTCGTTTTCCGTTTTCTAGTTGAATTAGGGTTTATCTCTTTGCCCTATATATATACATACGTTGTACCTAGAATATATGTATCTCAGTATTCTGCTCTATAATAAAAACTCTGCTTTCTCTGTTGTGGATGTAGCTAACGTAACAGTTAGTGAACCACGTAAATCTCTGTGTCTCGATCTCTATTATTGTTCTCGTTCGATCTCTTTTTACAACACTTTTAGAGGTTAGCCCGGAGGTAACAGCTAACCTGTACTTCAAAATTGAAAACCATTGGTTGCAACACAAGGATTTATATAAGAATGTAGAGCTATGGTGGAATTCAATGACTTTCTCGGGTATTCCAAGCTTTGTTTTCTTTAGAAAATTACAAAACTTAAAGTTCTTTCTGAAGAACTGGGGATCTTCTACTTATGGTGGTGCACGATGTGAAGAGTCAAATTTACAAAACAACATTGGCAGGTTAAATATTCTCGAAGAATCGGCTCCCTTGAACACTCAACAATTGGAGGAAAGGATTGGAGATGAACTGAGACTTAAACAACTGAAGGTGGACAGGGCGCGTATGCTTTACCAACGGGCAAAAGTCAAAGGTTTTACAGATGGGGTTAAAAACGCTACCTACTTCCACATAATCGCTAATACAAAAAACAGAAAGAATTCAATTACGAAGCTGGAAATGAATGGAGTAGACATATTTAAGCAAGATAGAATTAAGGAGGAGTTAAGAGATTATTACTCTTCGCTATTCAAAGCTAGATCAAGTCCTACTCCTAGCTTTACTTCTATGACCTTCACTCAGGTTGAAGTACATCAGAGAACTTGGCTTGAGAAAGCCTTTGGCGAAGAGGAAGTTTTTGAAGTCATAAAGAATTTCGAATCCAATAAGGCACCAGGGCCAGACCGGTTAACTATGGAACTCTTTAAAATATGTTGGCCCATTTTAAAGAAGGATTTCATGCTTGTATTGCAGGAGTTTCACAGTAAAGATAAAATGGATTGGAGTTTAATGTTTCCTTCCTAAAATTAATCCCTAAGAAAGAAGATTTAGCAACCTGTATAGATTTTAGACCTCTCAGTCTCATTGGCAGTGTGTACAAAATTCTTTCCAAGTTACTTGCGAATAGATTGAAAGTGGTAATGCCTTCTTTAATCTCTGAGAATCAAGGCGCCTTCATTCATGATAAACAGATTCTTGATGGTATTTTAGATAGCAGATTAAGACAAGGGATACCGGTATTCTGTGCAAAGTGGATATGGAAAAAGTGTTCGATAATATGAGCTGGAACTCCCTATTGATCGTTCTTAGCAAGCATGGCTTTGGCTTAACTGAATTAAATGGATAAAATGGTGTGTTACAACATCACAGTTCTCGATTTTAGTAAATGGAGCTTCAACAGACAGGTTTCAGTCTTCTAAAGGAATCAAGCAAGGATGTCCCCTTTCTCCTTTTCTCTTTCTGTTAGTGGTCGAAATTCTCTCCAAAATGACATGTGAGGCAGTTGCTAGGGACAGGCTCCACGGTTTTCAGGTAACGACAGGAGGTACTGTGGTTTCATATCTACAATTGGCAGACGATACCATCTTCCTTCTAAATGCTTCTAAGGTCGTGTTGAGAAGACTACATGTCATTCTGGTTATATTTCAGTTGCCAGTATCGGAGCAGACAACGTTGTAGAGGATCTAGCATTGGAGCTATGCAAAATAACTCCGTTGCCCATTACGTATTTAGGTATGCCTATTGGTGCAACTAATCGTAATGCAACTGTATGGGATCCAGTGATTTGTAGAATGGAGTCAAAGCTAGCATCTTGGAAAAGAAAGTTCTTAACTAAAGCTGGTAGGATTACCCTTATTAGAACTTCACTAGAGAGCTTGACAATACACTATATGTCACTACCCCAGCTGCCGGCCTCAGTGGAGAACAAGCTCAACAAGATAATGCGAGATTCTTATGAGGCGCTGATGAAGGGCAAAGAAAGATGAGCTGGGTTTCATGGGTAAAAAGTTTGTAAGCAAAAAGTACAAGGAGGACTAGGTCAACAAATCTTTGTTGTCCAAATGGATTTGGAGATATGCGAAGGAACAAATGCATTGTGGAGGAGAATCATTCAAGAGAAGACAGAAGTTGATCCTTTATTCATAATCCCTGCAGACTTGAATATACCTATTAAAAGAAGTATGTAGCTCTCTATTTTGAAAACAAAGAGGAATTTTCAGCAGTGCGTCACACTAAATGTGAACAATGGTGCTACGATAAGATTTGGCACGACCAGTGGCTTGTGAATCAACCATTAAAGCTGGAATTCCCTCGACTATTCAAAATTAGCAGTCACAAGAATATTTCCATTAGGGACCTGTGGACAGACAAGGGGTGGAATTTTGAGTTTCGAAGAAGAAAGGATCCACTTATTAGAATTGAAGCATGATATCAAGAACTTTTATTTGACGGATGGCAGTGACTCTTTCGATGGCAATTTCACCTCTAGTAAGCTATACAGTAAACTTATTGTCGACAATAATGATTTCTCTTTTATTCATAATCTTTTTCCGTCTAAGCTACCGCCAAAGGCCATTTTCTTCACTTAGGAAGCGCTGCACGATTCAATCCCAACTAGAGCAATGCTTCGACATAGAGGAGTACCGGTTTCTACTGATGTTAGTATCCTCTGCAATAATGAAGTAGAAACACTCCAACACTTGGTACTCCACTGTGATTTCATGTATGATGTTAGGAAATAAAATAGAAGCGACACGTGTAAGACGATTAAGAAAGAAACAGTGAAACTAAGAAGGACGAGAAGTACACAATCAAAGCCATATTAAAGTAGCGGAACGGGACAGAAGTGACAGGCTGAGTAAATCTCTGCACGATTGACACGTACGATCGGGAAAGTAATATCACACTGATCGAAACAGACAGCATTAAATACATATAGAACGGGAAAGGAAGAATAATGATGAGCATGGAGCGGGAAAGTAAGGTAATAATTACTTTACTGACACATATGTTCGGGACGAAGTTGATATTCAAGGAGTGAAGAGCACGTGTAAATCATGCAACGAACGCACCAAAGATTTCAGGGAATGAAGAGCACGTGTAAACCATGCAACGAACGCACCAAAGAGAAAACATGACCTGTCAATCTTATAAGCATCCCGATCGCTAATATAATAAGAAGAACGATAGTTGGTATCGGGACAAATGGGACCCGCTACTATAACTATAAATAGAAGAGAGCATTCAACGAAGAAGGGGTCGGAAAATTGAGGAGAGAAAGAGAGGAAGAAAGATTAAGAAGAGCAGAAGAAAAAAGATTATTAGGTATGTACTGTGGATGATTAAATCCAAAAGACAGGACATTCATGATAAAATTTCTTGCTTTTAATAGAAGATGTATTTGGAATTGTAGTTTTGATCAGATTTATGATCTGTAAATGGTTGGATTGTTAAAATGTTTATCAAACCATTATTCTTAAAGATGATTCTATGTATCAGCTCATTTATTAAAATCTTATGTTGATTATACAATCTTTAAATCTTTGGTTGTTAATGTCAATGGGAAAATTGACATAAACAATTTGTCGCTAGAAACAGGGACTGGGTTAAAGGATTTATCCTACCTGTTCTTTAAAAATGAATTTGATGCTGTATTAAAAACGGAAATGGTATTCTAGTTGAAAAACAGAGATTTTTACGGTTAATTGCATATGTTTAAATGTTTGGTCATAAAACATATTTTTAGAAGATGATAAATCTAGTTTCTGTCACTTTATTTTTTTCTTTAAGTAATCTGTTGTAAGAATATTTGGATAACTTTTAAAAGGTTATTAGAAATCAAGTGGAGAAAGTAAATTACCAGCAAATCCAGAAGCAAAATGTCTCAGGCAGACTCTGCGAATCAAGACAGTAATGATGGACAAACTTTCAGACAAAGGGAAACTGAGAGTGATTCAGGGCAACAACAGAGTAATGTGGGAAATCATTCACCAATTCAAGACCTAACACCAAATGCCTTATCACAAAATCAGTTCTCACATCACGAGAACTCAGGAAATAATGTAATTATCTTCAAAATCTGATACGGGAAATGGATGAAATAAGGAGAGAACAAAGGATCAATCAGGGTAGAATTGAATTATTAACCAGAGAAAATCAAGTTTTAAAAGATGCAATTCGACGTGATCAGAGGCAGGCTGCAACAAGATCACGAAGTCCAGAAGTAATTTCTGAAAGACGAGCACCCAGAAACGAAAGAGAAAATCAGGATCAGAGGATGGTGTTAGCAGGATCATCGTCACGAGCCAGAAGGCAGAGAGAAAATCAGGAAATCCAACGTACACAATGGCAAAAATGTATTGAAGCCATGGAACAAAATAAGAGGACTGAAAAATAAAGAAGGAGGAAGAATAGAAGAAGTGCTAAAAGAGGCTAGGCGTACATCGCTGGCTCAACGATTAACAAATGTTCCACTACCAAGAGAGTACAATATCCTTGTATTTGAATGTTACGATGGAACGAAGGATCCAACCTCACATTTAAAATATTACAATCGAGTGATGTCACGGTGGGACGGTCATGAAGCAATTATGTGCCGTTGTTTTCCTTCAAGTTTAACAGGTTCAGCATTATTGTGGTACGATAGATTGCCTGAAAGTTCCATTGAGTGTTATTCACAATTAGTGAGGAAATTTCTTGAAGCATACATGTACAATAAACCCGTTGATTCGGGAATAGATAGATTATACTCCCTTATATCATGGCCAGAAGAAACCATAAGATCATATACCGCTCGATGGCATATAGTGTGTCAAGCGATTGGAGATGTTGACTCAAGCACTACGATAAATCATTACAAATGAGGAATCGCTGACCGGAGATGTCAGCTTTTTATTGAAATTCATCGTAATAATCCCAAGACCGAGGGGCAACTCAGAGAAATAATAGAAACATGTGCAAGATTGCAAGATGTCCAGGAACAAGATCCAAGAAGCAATTCACGAAATCAGGAAAGCATGAAAAGGACAAATTCAATTGATGTATAAATAGAGCAGAAAAAGGAATTTCCTCATAAATCAGAGTCAAAGGAATCGAAGCGCCCACGGCAAGGGGACAATAAGGCATTTGTGCAACGATTTCAAGAAAGAGTGTTTACGAAGCTAAATATCTCATACACCGAATTATTTGATATCATAAAAACTAAACCAGATTTTCAATGGCCATCTTCAAAAGGCAATCAACCTGAGTTACACAACGATCAAAAAATTATTTTGGTTACCACTGTTATAAAGGCCATGCAACAGAAAACTGTAGGAATTTCATTATCCTGGTACAAAAAATGATAGACGCGGGAGAGTTAAAAGAATATATTCAAAGGACCGAACCAGTAGCTAGACCCGATAAAGGCAAAGCAGTGCATATTCCGTATAATGAACGCACCGTTAATGTGATATCATACTCAGAAAAAAGAGATACTGACGTAAATACTGCAATCAATAAAAAGTTATGTAAAAGGATTCGAAATCATGAAACTTTTAAGGTATCGGGAAGAATAGCAGAAGCATGGGAAGATTGGATGGCATCCTCTCTAACTTTCTCAGCACGGGAAGTAAATCAGGAAATTGAGATGCACAATGATCCATTAGTCCTTACATTACCCATGGCAGGATGGAATGTTAGAAAAATCCTTATGGATGGGGGCAGCTCGTTGAATGTTTTATTTCATAGTTCATTTTGCAAAATGGCATTTACAAAAGATCAATTACTCTCATCCCGATATATGATTTATGGATTCAATGGAATGGCCTCAAGACCAAAAGGAGATATAGACTTGCAAGTCTCAGTTGGACCAATCAACATTCTAACAAGATTCAGTGTTGTAGATGCTCCATCTCCGTATAATGCAATCATTGGGAGATGCTGGGTACATAAGCTAAAAGGTGTAATTTCCACTTATCACCAATATTTGCGATTTCCAACACCAAAAGGCGAAATGGAGATCAAAGGGGATCAAGATGATGCAAAGTTTTGTATAATGGCCGAGGTAAGAATGCATGAAGAACAGGAACAACAACAACAACAACAAAGGAAGAAAAACCGTAGGACCGAAGAGAAAGAAAATGAAATTAATCAATACTTGAGAAGGAACATTGAACAAAAGTCAGCAAATGAATTAGGAGAAAGCAGTAAGAGTCAAGGAAATTCAACAAATCAGCAACTTGAAGGACTCCCGTAGCAATTAAAGGGAATTCCAACTCCAATCGGGAATCCAAAACCAATTTTCACTTCTATAGAAGAAACTAAAATTGTAAATATTGGAACTTTAGAATGGCCCAAGAGAGTACAGATTGGAACTTTGATGAAAGAAGATGTGGAGCAAAGTTTAATCAAATTACTTCGTGATTTTGTAGATATATTTGCATGGAAAATGGAGGATATGCCCGGGATAGATCCGAATATTGTACAGCATGAATTACGAATACGACCTGATGCTACACCATTTCGTCAACGGATACGCAAGGTTGCATCGGAATATCACGATCCAGTTGAAAAGGAATTAGCAAAGCTTCTAAGTGCAGGATTCATTCGAGAAGTGCGATATCCAACATGGATTTCTAACATGGTGATCGTTCCGAAAAAGAATGGTGGAGTCAGAATTTGCATAGACTTTACCAATTTAAACAAAGCTTGCCCAAAAGATAGCTATCCACTTCCTAATATTGATCAATTAGTGGACGCTGTAGAAGGTCATGAAGCATTATCTTTTATGGATGCTCAATCGGGATATAATCAAATCGCACTTGCAGAAGCCGATCAGGAGCACACTGCGTTCTTTACTCCTCGGGGGCTGTATTGCTATACCAGGATGCCGTTTGGATTAAGGAATGCTGGAGCAACATATCAGCGTTTGGTTGATGTAATTTTCAAACCATGGAGCGGACAAATATTATAAGTTTATGTCGATGATATGTTGGTGAAAAGCAAATTATCAATTAACCATTTAAAAGACCTCGCTGAAATTTTTGGTGCGTTACGAAAGTACAAGATGAAGATTAACCCGGAGAAATGCACTTTTGGCGTTTCATCGGGGCGTTTCTTGGGTTATTTGGTTACAAAAAATGGAATAGAAGTTGATCCAGCTAAGATCCAAGCGATCACAGATATGCCATCACCCAGCAGTATTAAAAGTGTACAGAAGTTAAACGGATGTCTAGCTGCTTTAAACAGATTTATTGCCAGATCATCAGAACGGTGCAAACCATTCTTTGAAATACTCAAGAAGAAAAATAAATTTGAATGGAACGATCAATGTGAACAAGCATTCCAAAGCATAAAGAAGCATCTAGCCACTTTGCCAGCATTACAGAAACCGGAACCCGAAGAGATATTAACTTTGTATATATCAGCAACAGAAGATGCAATCAGTGCAGTGATGGTGCCCACCAATGAAAAAATAGAAAAACCAATATATTATATCAGCAAAACCCTTAATTCGGCAGAAAGAAATTATACTAGGATCGAACAACTCATCTTGTCATTAGTCTTCGCCACACAAAAGTTACGTACTTATTTTCTCACTCATTATATTCGTGTCCCGAGCAAGGCACCGTTACAATCAGTATTGAAAAATACGGGAAAAGTAGGAAGAATCGCTAAATGGAATGCCCAACTAGAACAATTCAATATCGTTTATGAGTTGCAAACCGCACAAAAATCTCAAGTTTTAGCTGATTTCCTTGCAGACTTCCCAATTGAAGAAGAATATGAAATTCAAGGTCTGATCATTTTAAAAAAAAAAAAAAAAAAAAAATCATTAACGATTTATTTTTAACAATTTATTGTATTGATGATTAAAGGACTACCTGGATGCGAGGAAGAAGACCCACAAGATATTCTGGACTCGACAAGCTCTCAAAGGTGGGAAGTCTTTGTTGATGGATCCCGAAACAAAGAAGGAGCAGGAATCGGCATTGTGATTACTACACCAATGGGAGATCGAATGATTCATTCTTTTCGTCTTGAATTTGAAGAACATACAAATAACGTAGTAGAATATGAAGCTGTGGTGCATGCATTAAAACTCATCATTGAATTGGGAATCAACAATGTTCGACTTACGAGTGATTCGCAGTTGGTAATTCGGCAGCTTGAATTAAAATATCAAACACTTGATGCAGATTTAGTGCAATACAAAAATCTTGTTCAAATTCTGACAAGCCAAATCTCAAATCTTACTTTCCGGCATTTATCCCGAGACAAAAATCGACATGCTGATGCTTTGGCATTCATTTCTTCCATGTTAAATGATCCAAGTATGACAGCACTTAAAGTTGGAAGAATTTATGAACCTTCAATTCAGATAAAAGTACTTCATAATATGGAAGAAAATGTAAAAGAAAAAGTTCATGATCCCGCAATACAAAATGTCCCATTTACACCTCAACAAATAGGTGATCAAACAAGTGAACTGGATTGGAGAATTCCGATTCATCAATATTTACAAGATAACATATTACCCACCAATTCTCAGGAAGCAAGAAAAATTCAACTCAAATCAGACAGTTACCAACTTCGGGATGGAATTTTGTATCGAAAATCATTTCTCGGACCATTATCTCGATGTTTATCACAACAGGAAGGAATTCAGATACTTAAAGAGATACACTATGGAGATGCAGGAAACCACAGTGGAAGACGATCACTTGCATTAAAAGCCAAAACTCAAGGTTATTATTGGATATCCATGCAAAAAGACTCAGACAACATGGTACGAAGATGTGAGGAATGTCAACGATTTGCAAAAAGGATCAAAGCACCAGCCACAGAACTCAATTCTATACTCAGTCCATGGCCATTTGCAAAATGGGGAGTAGATATTGTCGGTCCGTTAGTTGAGGGAACCAAAAAGAGACGATACTTAATAGTGGCTATTGATTATTTCACCAAGTGGGTAGAAGCGAAAGCATTAGCTCGAATCAGAGACTCTGATGTATTTACATTTTTATTTGAAAATATCATATGTAGATTTGGAATACCAGCAGCCATAGTTTCTGATAATGGACAGCAATTTCAAGGAAGAAATATTGATATGTTGTTCGAGACATATAATATTCAAAAATACAGATCCACACCATTTTATCCCCAAAGTAATGGACAAGCCGAATCCACGAATAAAACACTAGCAATGAATTTGAAGAAGACACTTGATGGGTATCACAAACGTTGGTGTGAACAATTGCATAACACTTTATGGGCTTATCGCACCACGAGAAAAGAATCCACTGGAGAATCACCTTTCCTTCTCGCATATGGTACATAAGCAGTCATACCAACTGAAATCATTCTACCCACGACAAGAACAGAAGCATGGGAGAAAAATTTAAATACAGATCTAATGTTAGAAAAATTGGATGATTTAGAAGAAAAGCGGGAAGTGGCACTCCAGAAGATGGAGAATTATCAAAGAATGATAGCACGGGATTACCACAAAAAAGTCGTCCCGAAACTTTGTGCAAGGACAATATGTATTACGACAGATCCCTGAATACCATCAGGACAAAGATGCTGGAAAGTTCGCACCAACTTGGGACGGTACATATATAATACATACTTCAGCTGGACAAGGATCGTATTATCTCCAAAATATACAAGGACAAACCTTACAATATCCTTGGAATGCACGATACTTAAAGCTTTATTATCCGTAAAACTAACACAATTTTGGAAACCAGCACAGGTATTCATATCTTTATTTTGATCTATTATTTTACAATGCGATTTCCTCTGAATTTATACTTACAATAAAATACAAATCCAGGAATATTTTATTCTGGCAGAACGCTCTGATTGGCGACATAATCTAAATTCAAATCCAGGAACATCATATTCTGGAAAGCGCTTCGATTGGCGACATAATTCAATCTCAATAAAGAGGTACATGTCTTATTAGAATTTGAATAAATTCAAAACTTTTAATAAGGAAGGAATGTCTAACTTATGGTAATCATTTTCAGAGTACGTTCGGGACCAACCCTGTATCTTACCCCTGGCCAGGGTTTGTTTCGTATGTGTGGGATCTCGAATTATATGTATTGAGGTACATACACTTCAATCCATTGTATTTCTGAAACAATATGATTAACCTAAAATTTTTTTAAATATTATATTTTGTGCAGAAACAATATTCAGAGCACAAACCAGTTATGAAGCAAAAAAAAATCACAAAATCATGTTCTCAACAAAAGTAAGTCAAGCCTCGAAAACAAAACATGATCGGGACACAAAGCTAGAATATCTAAAAATGAAGCTACAAATGCCAAAAGCCAACAACAAATACAACTACACTTTGGGATTGGATCGACGGAGTGGTTGAGGAGGAACATCCGGAACAGAAGCACGACCACTCACCACAGAAGGATCGGCCTGAGCCCGCTCCAAAGCAGAATTAAAAGACATTGCAATTTTAGCTTTGTCATCTTGTCTTACCCAGATAACATAAGCATGGCAGTAGTCAATTTCCGATTGAAGATCTTTAATTTTCTCCTGATCTTTATCAAATTTCTCCTTTTCAGCATTCAATTCTTTTAATAGTTCATCAGCTCTTGATTGTACTTTTATCATTTCATCACCTTGAATGTTGAGTTGAGATTGTAAATCCCGAAGCTTAATCATACTCAAAGCTACATTTTTCTCTGAAGTCTTCAGCTCTTCAGTAATGTTTGCTATTGTATTATTTGTAATATTAAGTTCAGCTCCCGCTATTGTTGCTCGGCCATTAGCTTCATTCATATTCTTTTCTAGCACTAAAAATCAGAGTGAATGTTAGCTAAACCATATAATACCATCAATAAAATCACCATATAACTCAACATATACCTCTAACTACAGATTTAAATTCTGCTTCTTTAAGGGTTAAAGTTTTCAGAACTTCTTGATACTTGGATTCCGCTCTATTACGTCTCCAGGTATTCAATTCAATACTATCGGACAACTGTGTTAATTTCTTCTTAACCAGTTCCATATCCATATTTACTTCTCTTGCATGATTGTTCAATTGAATCATCCTACGCTGGAACCTAAACAGAGGTTCCAAGTCTCCTTCTGATCCCATAAATGAAGGGTAGAATTTCAAAAAAAATAAAATAAAAATAAAAATAAAAAATAAAAAATAAAAAAATATGCACCAAGTACTGGAACGAACCATAGGATCGTACCCAATATAGGTAGATGCTGGAACGATAACGAACCATAGGATCGTACCCAATATAGGTAGATGCTGGAACGATAACGAACCATAGATCGTACCCAATATAGGTAGATGCTGGAACGATAAATCATAGTACGAATGCAGGATAAAATATGAATTGAGAAGTAAGGACAAACCTTGATTCTGATCTTGAAGCTTTTCATTTTGATCCTCAAAAATTTTCAGCTGTCAATGTTGCTGTTGTTGTTGTTCTTGTTGTTGTTGAAGTTGTTGTTGAAGATTATTGTTTTGTTGCCTGAGATTTTCAATTTCTTGCTGCAAACTCTCATTCCCACTCTTTTCCTTTGATGTCTCGTTCTTGAGCATCAGTTCCATCATTACGGCTCGAGCTTTATAAAACTTATACGCTGCAAACGTACAATCGTTACCGGCCTTAAGTTGAGAGAGAACTTGCTGAGGAAACGAGTATGATGAGCCTTCTGCCATGGTCAGAATCTCACTCAAAGAAGAAGGAAGATTGAGTGGGTATGGCTGATCGAAAAAATCGCCTTCGAACCAAGCATCCCGAGCGCTATCTTTCGAAGCCGCACCAATTGAATCCCGAAGCCTAGCCATGGAGGCATTATCGGACTTCGATGCATCGTGCCGAATAGAGGTATTTAAAAACCCTTTGGATACAAACCATTCAAAGGCTTCATCTTCTCTACCCGCAAGAGTAATTCCCTCATCTTCCTCATTGAAATACCATTGAATGGGAGGATCAGCATCGGACATTTCATCATCGCTATCATGAGAGGGAGTGGCAGGACGAGCTGATGTCCCGATGGGGGCACTTGATGTATGAATAACATCAGAAGTATTTACATCCCCAGTAGGGTGCGGAGCATCAGGAACGATTGAAGTGGGAACACTAGGGATCGTACTTTCAGCATTAGCTACTTCAGAAATTTCATTTCTTTGTTCTTCCACAACAACATTCTCATTTTCAACATTTTCTTCAATAACAGCAGCTTCGATCAATTTTACTACATTATCTTCCTCAACAGCAACATCGTCTACTTCCTCTTGAGGCAACCCAGAGAAAACTGTTAGTGTACCACTGCAAGGGGCAGCGTGCATTATTTCAAAGCTAAAGGGAAGAGGAGAAAAAGTGTCGAACATATTTGAGGGAGCAGTAGTGTCTGGAACAACTTCAAAAATAGATGAGGGTACGGAAGGCTGATTTGAAGGAAGAATAGGTTCTCTCACGCTAACGGGAACAGCGTTGATAATAACATGCTGTCCCGATACATCTGTTTGGACCGAACCTTCAGCAGTAGTTATAGGAATAGAACCACTGCACCCCTCAATTGTATTATCTCTAATTTCCCCTTCTTCTGTTTCGGAAGGGTACGATGGTCTTCTCATTTTTCTCTTTTTCTTTGTTTCTTCAGGAAAAACTAACTTACGTTTTCCTTTACCTTCAATTACTTCCTCTTCTTCCACTCTTTGTCTCCCCTCAACAATTTGAATACCAAGACTTCGGCGTGGAGGAGGAGGAGGGGCATCAGCAACAAGATCAGAACCAGGTTCAATCTAAAACACAGACATTTGTCTCATAAGAAATAATTTAACAACAATTAATAACAGTGTTGAAATAAAGAGTAACACAAACCTTATAATCGAACTTGTAGTCCTCAAAATTTAATCGCCAAGGGCAGTAGCTTGGGAATCGATTTCGAAGCACTTGAATTTCATTGGCAGGAATATTACCATAAATCCAAGGACCTTCAATTACGATTGGAGTGCGATACCACTTATAGTCATGATCCTGACGAATTCTTTCCTTTGTGGGAAAATCAAGCTTGGTTTTGGGAACATATTTGATTTTGGGATCATCAATTTCATGTAACAAGGAAAATCCCGAATGAATTTTACGAGCGGGACTGACAGTCCACTTCACATAATTTTTCTTTGAGATGCAATCTCCATATGTGGCATGAAAATTCTCAACAGTATAACCCCTGCGTTCTGAAAAATCTGGTACGTAGCAAGAAAGATTAGTCCGCCCTTCACTTCGAAGATAACATTCGTCAAGAATCCGCCACCAATTTCCATTATATTGAGTAATGGATCGGACCAGTCCATGAGGGGAACTACCTCGAGTTGCAAGGACCTCAAATTGAAAAGGATTCTCTTTTTCATATAAAGGAATACGAAGTACGGCCTCTAAAGCACCAGCAGAAATTAATAAACGATTGGGCGAATAGTTAAACTTCTGCATCGCACTTAAAGTTAACACATCGGAATTTGGATAAAAAAATGAGACTTTAAAGTCCTGAATATCATGTCTTATCTTAAAATCTTCAATATCCATTGTTCGATAGCTACAAGATGCTTGAGAACGTTTATTTCTAGAAGTGGGGTTAACATTTGCAGTAGCCTCAGGAACTGGGTTACGAGCAGGCCGAGGCACGGCGTATCTAGAGGAAGAAATTCTAGCAGGTTTTCCAGATTCTTGATGGTCACCAGTAGCATTGGGATTCCTAGACGACATGATGTTTTACCTGGAAAGAAAGTTTTTAAGGATCAATTCAATCATATTTGTGAAAATAATCAATCATGATTAGACATTTAAAGTAAGATACCCAAAAGAAAATTTTTAACATACCTGAAGGAAGGAGATAAACAATTGCTTGATCAAAGGAAAAGTAAATATATCTGGAGTTAAAAGCTTCTAAAAACGATTGGGATGACGAAAGTACTTGAAAAAACTCAAGGAAAGCAGAGAACAACAACTTTAAGAGGTAAAAGACAGAAGTGAAAAAGACTGCATCGTATTTAAAGCAAAGAATAGAAACCGTCACAATTTGAAAAGGCATTAATTAAAGGCAAAGATTTGATTTCCTCGAAAACCGGAGTAACTGACACAAACGTGATAATAAAAGTTACTGCTTCCGAAAAGTTCGCATAACGTGTGAGAAGAGGTGATGAAAAATTAGGGAGTAATAATTGTTCTTTTACTTTTTTTCGAAAACCTCGGATCGACCGTTAAGATTTTTGGAAAAAGAAAAAGAAGGGGGCAAGATGTTAGGAAATAAAATAGAAGCGACACGTGTAAGACGATTAAGAAAGAAATAGTGAAATTAAGAAGGACGAGAAGTACACAATCAAAGACATATTAAAGTAGCGGAACGGGACAGAAGTGACAGGCTGAGTAAATCTCTGCACGATTCACACGTACGATCGGGAAAGTAATATCACACTGATCGAAACAGACAGCAAAAGATACATACAGAACGGGAAAGAAAGAATAATGATGAGCATGGAGCGGGAAAGTAAGGTAATAATTACTTTACTGACACGTATGTTCGGGACGAAGTTGATATTCAAGGAGTGAAGAGCACGTGTAAACCATGCAACGAAGGCACCAAAGAGAAAACATGACCTGTCAATCTTATAAGCATCCCGATCGCTAATATAATAAGAAGAACGATAGTTGGTATCGGGACAAATGGGACCCGCTACTATAACTATAAATAGAAGAGAGCATTCAACGAAGAAGGGGTCGAAAAATTGAGGAGAGAAAGAGAGGAAGGAAGATTAAGAAGAGCAGAAGGAAAAAGATTATTAGGTATGTACTGTGGATGATTAAATCCAAAAGACAGGACATTCATGATAAAATTTCTTGCTTTTAATAGAAGATGTATTTGGAATTGTAGTTTTGATCAGATTTATGATCTGTAAATGGTTGGATTGTTAAAATGTTTATCAAACCATTATTCTTAAAGATGATTCTATGTATCAGCTCATTTATTAAAATCTTATGTTGATTATACAATCTTTAAATCTTTGGTTGTTAATGTCAATGGGAAAATTGACATAAACATATGACATATGGAAAGATTTCATCAACAACTGCGGAATTCACTGGGTAATGGCAGGTGATGTTCGAGGGAAGCTACAAGCATGGAAGGTTAGTAAAATGGAAGGCATATGAAAGGCCTTATGGCCTTTGATCCCTTATGCAATCATGTTGGAGGGTTTTGATCCCTTATGCAATCATGTGGGAGGGTTGGAAAAAAAGAAATAGGCGCATGAATAGAGTTAGACATAAAAACAGTGCAAATGTTATAATTTTGATCAAAGAGATTCTAATTTTGTGGATCTCAGGTGAAGGAACGTTCAAGAATTTGCCTATCTCGAATATTTTGTTCCATTCGGAAAATATAATGATCATGTAGTCTTGCTTTTAACTTCTGCAAGAGACTACTAATTAATGTAAATATCTTTTCCTTTGTATATACACTTTCACTTAAAAAAAAGAAAAAAAGTTCTCTCCTAAGTTAACCATTCACGTGACCAACTTGGTAAAAAAATATTTTCTTTTCCTTCATTTGCTTTGACTTATCGATTAATGCCACCAAATGATATGATGCCTAATTATATTCTTTTCATGGATAGGTGCTGCCCATGTCAAATTCACCAAACATAGCTAGGGAGATAATTCATTCCCTGGTTTGTGAATGAGGTATATTTGGCCATAAATGACACCATTAACAAATTGATTCTTTATTTTATTTTAATATCTCTTCACATATTTCTAATCACATATTAGGCAGCAGACTAACTTTTCTGAAATTCCAATTAGGTCTCGCAAATATGTACGCATTCCATTTCAATAGGCTAGCTTTTGGTAGACACGTTTGCCTTCAGTGATGTTTTGATATCATGCCATTAACTCATCGACTATCCGGTTGGCCATGTTCATTCATCGGTGTCTTGAACTAACGTATATTTCCTTCATTTTACGGGCGAGGTTTTATATTTTAGGTTATTCGAGCTTTATTCATTAAGTTTTATAAAATTAAATAAAATCATTATATTTCTTTCATTTTACGGGCGAGGTTTTATATTTTAGGTTATTCGAATTTTATTCATTAAATTTTATAAAACTAAATAAAATCATTAAATTTATACAAAATAGAAAATTAATAAATATAAATTAAGATGTAATTTATGCAGTGTTTACATATTCATCATCAAGGAATGCTTAACCACAATGACTACGTCTATTCTACTGAATGGTTCTCCAGGTCAGGTTTACAATCCTCAAAAGGGTTCAAGGAAAGGGGATCCTTTATCCATTTACCTGTTTATCATCCGAATAAACTCTTTCTCAAGAGCTCTTATAACTGCTGAAAAAAGTGGTTGTATCCACGGGTTGGAAATTAATAGTTTTGTTACTGCAATCTCTCACATTTTCTTTGCATATGACTGTGTGGTATTCATAAGAGTTAATACTAGAGAAGCAGGAAAGCTATCCACAATCATAGAACAATTCAGTGTCACAAGGATAAAATGCCGTCTTTTGATGGTTTAATAGATAATTTCAAGGGTAAGTTAGCTAGTTGGAATCAAAAATTCTAAACCAAGCTGAGAGGACTATCCTGACTCAGTTTGTTCTAAGGTCCCTTGCCTCACATCAAATGTATGTTTTTCCCATGCCAAGGAAATTAACTAGTAAATTGGATTCCATACAATGCAATTTTGGTGGAATAAAAGACAATAGCAAAAAGGTTTGTATTTTAGAGGATGGAAAAAAATTGCTCAATCTAAAAAGGTAGAAGGAATGGGAATAAAACAATTTGTAGTTTTGAATCAGCCTTTTCTAGCTAAGCTAGCTTGGATAATGGTTACTAATCCAGAATCTTTATGGGTAAAGCTTCTGAAAAGTAAGTACTTTCCAACCTCTAACTCTATGCATGTTTCTTGTTTTACTACTGGCTCCTGGATTTGAAGAGGCATTGTAAAAGGCCTCGTGGTAGTTAAAAAACACAGTTGTAATGATATAGGTATAGGTAAAGAAATATCAGTTTAGAAGGATAGATGGATTCCTAAAATGAGAACTAATTTGTTTTGCAAATTCTATTATGATAACGTGGAATATGTGAATCATCTTATAGATGATGATACTAAGCAATGGAATTCAAACATTATCAATGTTTTGTTTGATAACTAAACTATGCTAATATTAAAAAGATCAGAATACCTTTCAATGTTGTTGATAGATTAAGATGGAAACCAAGTAGGAATAGGAAATTTATTCTGAAAACTGCTTATTATAGTATTCTGAATGATAATGATGCTTTAATTAGTAGTAATCCGAATTGGAAAATCAACTTCCACCTAGAGTTTTTCATTTCATTTGGAAATATCTACACCAATGTCTACCTACTAGATACAAAAATTTTAGATTTGTTTCTAATTGTAGTAATGTTTGTCCTTTCTTTAATGATGCTAATCGTGAGAATATGCAACATGTTTTGTGTAATTGTAATGTGGCCAAGAGAATATGGCTAGCATCTGGTACTGATTTAGCTCAGGAAATGGATTGTATAGTTTTGTTGGATTGGCTTAAAACAAATTTTTTGTGTATTGACCAGGAGGTAATGTATGATATGACTCTATTAATATTGATAACATTTCTATTATTCTTTGGCATATTTGAAAACACGTTTTTCTCTGATATTTTGTGGTTAGGATGATTGATATGATGTATATTGGCTGGCAAAATTCTTTATCACGAAATGAAAATATAATTTCTGCTAGAAATGTTACTCAACATAGATGGAATCCTCCTTCTGAGAATATAATCAAAATAAACTTTGATACTTCATTTCATTAACTTACTGGAAAAACATAACTTGGACTAATTAGTCGTACTGATGTAGGTAATTTTAATGGATCTAGATACATTCCAATAGAAATTGTAGACCCAGAGAAAATTGAAGCCTAAGCTTTGTTAGCATCTATTCGATAGGTAATGGAAAAAGGAGAAAGAAGAATACATTTAGAAAGAGATAACATAAATATGGTAAACGCTGTAAACGGACAAAAGAATCGGTCCGCTGGATTCATAACAATATCATAGAAGATTATAGTCATTTTCTACAAAATTTTGATTATTTGGTTTGTACTTACACGCCAAAAGATGCTAATAATGTAACACAATTGTAAAACATTCTATCAATTTAAACTCAGTAGAAGATTAGAATGCATTTTTTCTATAATGGTTAGGGAATTATATTGAAACTGATATCTTAATTCTTTAAGAAATAATGAATTTCATTTTTATAATAATAATTAAAAAAATAGAAAGAGCTCAAGCCTTTTCACTTCCATACCTTAATATAAGCAAAAAAAAAAAAAAGTCTTGAGGATGTTTGATGTTGTCCATTTTACTACTCCCTTCCTGCATTAATTACCCTTTATCTATCCCTTTTTAAGTGTAGATTGTTGATTCCTTTTTCCGTTGCCACCTGACATCATCCAATATACTAATGCCTTTATCTGTTCAGGATCTAAGAGCGTCCACAATGGACGATTAAAAACCGGACTACAGATCAAATGTAGTTTTTAGTTCGGAATTCGTAGGCGCAGCGGGACGAGTATAAGTAGTGGATAGTCCGGATATTCTACTGTAGCAGACTACATTTCCTCTTTATTCTGGACTAAAGCAAGTTTAGTCGAGCGGTATCTTAGGCGTCCGCCTGGTTGGTAAGCGGTTGTCTAGTGTAACGTTTGATGATAGGCGTTATCTTAGCGTACCGCTTGAAAACACGGGAGGTATTCAAAAGCTTCGCCTGACAAAGAGTAATCATAAAATAACGCCTAGTGGGGCGTGCTGCTAGGATCACGCCCACCACCAGGCGGACGACTAAGACACCGCCCAAACTCAACGGTGCCCTACAACTACGTCCAACACCAGGTGGGATCCTAGAATTCCGCTTGCGAATTAAATCTTCATGGTGTGTCGCTAGAAGCCCGCCCCACTGTGGGCGTTACTCTAGAGTAACGCCTGCTATAATTTTACCGATTGATTTTACCCTTGAAATGTTACCGTTGAGTTTATCGTTGAAACCACAACGACTATATTATGACACTATATATGGAATACTAATCCAATTTCATTTTAATAAACTCACTCATTGCTATCTAGTTAGTATTCGAAAATAATTAAGTTCTTTTTCATTTAAGTTTACTTCCAAAATCGATTATAATTATGCCACCACCAAGACCACGAGGTCCAAATTTTACTACATTTGAAGATGTAACGATGTGTAAAATTCATTTGTCAATATCTCAAGATTGTAGTATTGGTACCGATCAATCAGAAGAAAGATTATGGTCTCGCATATTATATCAGATGAAAGAAGCCATACCTTCGAAGCTACAACGCAGTTGGACCTCCCTTCAGAAACGATTTCAGGGAATAAGTAATGATGTAGCACTTTTCTGCAAAGGAGGCGGAAGTGGAACGTGAACACCATACTGGATGGGATCCCGAAAATAAGGTAACTACTCATTTAATTTTGACGATTACATTACAGTTTTGAATTGTATATCCTCCACTAAATTGAATTCAAAAAATAGATTGCAGAAGTAAGGAGGCTTTTCAAGGAAGCTAATGATGGGAAAAGTTTTAAGCATGAAGAGTGCTACACAATTATGTTAGATATATAAAATATTCCAGACGCTCGACAGCTGTTTTCGATTCATCACAAGCTGAGTCAGATTATGAAAGCGGTGAGGACAACCGGGAAACACAAGACTTAAGCCTAGACGCTTCCAGTGGCTATAAAGACATAGGAGATATCCCTAACACATATATCCGTCAAATGGAAAAAAAAAGAGGCGAAACGACAGAAGACAAAAGGGAAATCAAAATGTAGCGGCCAACAGGAAATGATGGAAACTATTGTTAAAGAGCAACAAAATTTCAACACCAAATATACAGAACAAACACAAATGAAGATGGCGCAGAGAGAAGCCGAGTTTGCAGCAAAACTAGCTGAGTCTTCGGCAAAGTTTGCGATAAAACAAGCTAGGAAAGAAGCAGACGAGGAGTTTCGTATAATGACGATGGATCTCTCCGGGATGGATCCTGTATCAAGTCAGTACACCGAATTTAGGAAGACAGATATTTTGAAGAAAAGATTAAACCAACCATAAAGGATTCGTGGAATACCTTAAACCTTTGTGAAGGGCAGTCTTATTAGCATTGTCATATTAAGTTTCAACTTTATGAACTAATTTAGTTATTTTCAGTTTATTTTTGACCGATATATTGTTATCTTTTAATGTATCATAATTTTATTTTAAATTTCATTTTTGTTTTTTTTTTAAAAAGTCACATGCCTTTAACAGTATCTAAGATTAATTCAGATCCAACGGTCTGATTTTACTTTTTTCAAAAAAAATGACCGTTGGCACTCCAGTTATAAAATGAACGTTGTCATATCCTATTCCACCACCATCACCTGCAAAGTCTCATCTTCTGCTTCAACAACACAATTCTTGAAAAAATTTCAAACAAAACATACATAATGGAGGGTTCAAGCTCATCACCAATTACAAAGTGTTTTCTTTGTATTTCTGCTGGTCATGTTTCCAAAGATTGTCCTTGGGAAGGTAGAAAATGCACACTAACCAACTGCAAGGGTTATCTGTTTCTTAGAAAAACAAAAAAAAGAAATACTGGATTTCAACCTTATGTGAAGTGCAACTACTGTGGAGTTTTCATCTGGTTAGATGCTTATGTAGCTTCACACCAAGGTATTCCACCAACTTTACCAGATGATGAAAAGTGGTTACAAGAGAAGCAATTTTACTGCTACTCATGTGGGGAAGCTGATCACATGGATTATAACTGCGGAACCAACCTCTTACCATGCACAGATCCATGTTGTGATGGTAAGATGAAGCGACTCACTTCTAAAAAACCTGAATCTATTGGAAACAAATACTACTTATGTAAAACATGTAAGAAGGTTAAGTTTCAATAAATATGTAAGCAACTGTTGGAATATGTATGAACTAAGAT
Source organism: Papaver californicum (assembly GCA_023531435.1). NCBI lineage: Eukaryota > Viridiplantae > Streptophyta > Magnoliopsida > Ranunculales > Papaveraceae > Papaver > Papaver californicum. Next base: position 12,482,885 of record JAJJMC010003936.1, on the reverse strand, counting down.
ATTGTCATACTATTATAACTAGGTAATAAAGAAAATAACTTTGGAACTGCATATGTTGTTTACAAACTACAAGCAACTCTTTCACGGTAAATTAACAGAATCATATTCGTAATAAAAGTACTAATAAGGTTCAGTAGCATAAAAAACAAGATTAAAACATCTAAGTAGAAAATTCATTTAGTTGGGGCGATTTTCATTCTCTTAAGAAGATAGGGTTGTTATCTCCTTAAGCACTTGTAGAACTCCTCGTTATTTTGCAATACTCATCAACTCCCCAGATTCAAGCGAACGGGTCAGTGTCCTAACCAACATATCTGTTCGACCCTTATAAAAGACATTCGGTTATCAACCACTGGTGGTTGAACTTCGTCATTCACCAAATTAATAAAAATTGGTGGTTGAACTACCTCATTCACCAAATCAACATCCCTAGGTGGATCAACAACCCCACCATCTTCAGGTTCGATCGTGATAAGTCGATCCAAACCCCCAGGTCGTCGCGCTCTTCTAACAACATACAAATCATTTACGTTCATCTTTAGAATCTGCGTAAATTTTACGGCTAAATAAAAATCAACATAAAAGAGTTCCCAAATCTCATAAACAATAATATTATTCAATTAATCAAATAATTATCCACGACCCAACTAAAATTAACGAAATACTTTTTCCATTTTTACTTAAATTCAACAATTTCTTCTATTCAATTAAACCCTAAATTTCTCATTATCAACTATAACTTCAATTCAGTTAAAATACCAACATAAATTTAATCCGAATTTTACTTAAATTCAACAATTTTTTCTATTCAATTAAACCCTAAAATTCTAATTATCAATTATAACTTCAATTCAATTAAAATACCAACAAAAAATTAATCCGAATTTTTACTTAAATTCAGCAATTTCTTCTATTCAATTAAACCCTAAAATTCTAATTATCAATTATAACTTCAATTCAATTAAAATACCAACAAAAATTTAATCCGAATTTTTACTTAAATTCAATAATTTCTTCTATTCAATTAAACCCTAAAATTCTCATTATCAATTATAACTTCAATACCCCTAAATTCAATTGAATTAAAACACTATAACTTCTAAAATTAAGATATCACTTCTAAAAATAAAGTTTAGTGTTATTACCTTCGAAATTGACGATGGGTTTCTCACAAAACCAGGTTGGGTGCTGCTGTGGTGCTGGTGGTGTAAGTATGGTGGCGGAGAAATCAATAGGGAGGCTTCAGGAGAAGAAATGGGTGTTGCGGCTGAAGAAGAAGGAAGACCTGATGGGGCGGCTGCTAGCGTTCCGCTTGGAATCCCAGGAGGGGCGCTAGGACACCGCCCGTCCCTTTCATCTCAGACGCTCAATTCACACAAGTGCTACTCGACCAGGAGTGTTGCTGGCACAACGCCCCATCAGGCGTGATGCTGGGACACCGCTCGTCTTTTGGGCGTGGTCCTAGGCTACCGTCCACTACCAGGCGTTATCTTCCGTGTCCGCCCCACATCGAGTGTTACGTTAGGATTCCGTCTCGCGCAAGCGTTATCCTAGGATTCCGCCCGTCTGAACAAGCGCATCGCTGGGATACCGCCCAACACCATGCGTTCTTTTAGAACACCGCCCGACTATATATGGCTGTTCTTGGGTCGGACCAAAGACTAAAAATTTTAGTCTTTGGTCTTTTGGGATGCTCCTCCCATTGTGGACACCTTAAGGCTTTTGTTGGTGCTTAACTAGCTTTATAGTAAATCCCTATAATATCTCTCAAAATTAGATCAATATCAAGATTTTCCATTATGTTTACAGAAAGCTGCATCAAAATTGATTTTCATGTTAGGAAGTTCACGTGCTATCAAAATATTTTCATATTAGGAAGTTCACGTGCTTTCCGATAACGCGACTGAATCTCAACCTCATTTATGCATCTGAATCTCAACCTCATTTATGCATATAGAGAATTTTTTATTTTTTTTTAAAGCATATGCGCATAGGATGCGAATAATGTTGAAAAAATTGCCTTGGCAATTATAGATAAGATTGAATGGCAGGATAACAAGCCATCTTGGTTAGAATCATCAATTATAGCTGATACTATAACAATGTATTTCTTGATGCAAAATTTAATTTCCTTTCGTTTTTTTTTCTTTTTTTTGAAAAAAGTACCAACAACAAAAAATCCTATTTCCTTCAATAACTTCAAATCTAGATTTGATAAAAAAAGAAGAAATAAAAAGTGTTGATACTCATCTTTGTCCGCTCAAAAAAAATAAATGAAAAAGAAAAAAAATCCAAAATTTAAACTTATATCAATTCTTATTTCTTACATTAATTTAGTTTATATCAATTTCAGGTGTAGTACCCCAAATCTAAACCTATAGAACACCAGTAGGGATATATTCATGAAAAATAAATAAAAATTGGGCCCGACAATATGAAGCTGTAGGCAATGGCCTAGCTGGAGCTCGCCTAGTCTATAAGACTCTAAGCTCTGACTGCAAAGCTTGATTGAGTTCACAAATCCTTTTTCTTCTTCTGCATCCACATTTTTCATGCCTGAAGTACTTGACAGTGCAATATATGACTCTTCAAGCCATTTCGACCAGCAATACTCGACCATAAATTTGAGAATACATTTTTGAAGTGAAGCTTTCCGGAAATATTCTCCCAGATTTCCACATGTTTGTTGGGACTAGAAACATCCACCAAACTGATGCTCATGTTGTTGCGGATTATACAAAGCTTTCCGTTGAGAGGAACGAGTGCTGCAGCCTCCACTGCCCGTGAGCTACCTAAGTGGATTTTGCTGTCAATGAATTTGTTCCAAGAATCTGTAGCTTCATCATAGATTCTCAACTTGCATCCATCTCTACAGTCCAAGGCATAAAGCTGCCCATTCAAGGACATGCTAGGGTTTCGCCAAGCACCAACCATACCATCATTAACCACAGACCAACTATTAGTTTCGGGAGTATATGCTTCACTCATGACTTGGCGATGTGCCCCTAGTCCTTTCAAAAACCATCTCCCATTAAAAACAACCCCAATGAAAGGAACCATTGCAGTGCTCATATCCGCAACGAAACTCCACCTGTTCCTGTTAGGATCATAAACCTCAGCTGATCTCAGAGTCCTCTGGATACCTTCACATTCTCCACCAGCCACGTAAAGGCAATTATTTATAACACAAGATCCAAAAAAGTGGCGTTTCCGCAGCATATCTGGAGCTCGATGCCATTTATTAGTTCTTGCACTATAGAAAATAACCTTTCTCAAAGATCCTCGTAATGGATCTTTGCCTCCAAATAAGTACAAGTGACAACCACTGAGAACAGCACATCCAAACCCTAGTGCTTCAGAATATTCTCCGGGAACAGGTGGCAATGGCTGCCAGAGTTGGTATGTAGGGTCAAAAGCATGCCATGAAATTCGTCCATCGCGATCTCTTTTAATTACGTATACCCACTCCTCTGCTATACCCAAGCTTTTCCGAAGTGAGTAAAAGAAGTTCCCTGCTAGAAGACGGTACCATCTCTTGCACACTAATCGCAGTTTTCGGTGCTCAACACGAGGAACCCGGATCAAACAAGCAATGGCAAGATCATCTGGAAGGCCAGGTAAGAGAGGGGGCTGAATTCGAGTTCTCTCCTTGCGTGGGTTCTTAACCTTGTGCGCCCGAGGGTTGATATCAGGCTGTAAGCAAAGTTTTGATCCAGGAACAAACTTGGTAGCACCGGCAACTGTTTTCAAACCTGCGTCCACTCTACAGTAGCACGATACAGAATCAACCTGCAAGAATTGAACACATATTGACAACACGGTCGGAACAGCAGAAATAGTACAAGAGAAAGTTCAAAATAGAGAGCAGTGTCTCTGCTAAGGATGGAGAGAAAAAGGATGATTTTGTTCTGGAGTACACATGAAACAGTTATATCACCTGCAAATACACAGTAGTGAGAAGAGTCGGTGTGGAACAGAAATATTACAAGAAGCACGGGCATTGGTATCTCGAGGAGATTTATATAAAGACAAGCACTAGTATGCAATAGTCTAAACAGAGCCTATCAACCCCAAAACATGACTTCTTTGAACTGAAAAGTGAAACCACAACTACAATGCTTAACCAATCTACAATCCCTACTGCAATTATGAGCGATAAGCAATGACACTTGACAAGTAAAATAACTTGAAGCACTTTCGAGCAATCTTGCAGTAGTAGTGGCTATGTGACAGGAGATGCGGCAATCTAGAGACAGCAAATAAGTCACATCAAAACCTGTTGCAGATAATCATTCTGGGACTTGTAGTTTACGAGTGTAATTATTTTTTTAATACTTGGTTTCTAGCCCCATAGAAACTTGTATGTTGATTTTGGACCTTAAATTTGTCTAACTAAGGTTTTGAATTGAAATCTGCATTTCAGCCCCGAATAGTTTACCGTTGCATGTCTAGTACACACTTCACCGAATTTCTATCTAAGCCTCTGGAAGAAATAAGTCCAACACTTGAAACCTTGGATAATAATAAACCTACAAGGCCAAAATCCTAAGAGAAAGTCATGCTTAACCCAAAACTACAATTGAACTGATGATAAGTCCTAAATGGAGATCATTTTTTGCCAAACATCTAAAATTAATTATAGGCCATGTAGTATCATAATGCCCAAATAAGAGGCAATCACAAGCAATTAAACAATAAAAGAAACTCAAAATTACTTTGTTAGCTTTTCATATCGCTTCTTTGACTGAGTTTAATCACACATTAAACTTAAGAATTACTACGGAGTAAAGTACGATACTACATATCTATATAGACACACAAGTTAAGAACGAGGGATATGGATAACCACCAAAAACTAACAAGTGAATCTAATTGGTCATAAGTCAAACTCCACTTCCATAAACAGTTAAACACAAAACAATTCTGATTCCACAAAATGCAAGTAGAAATGAAACAGATATAAACAGATTAAGGTCAACCACCATGAAAACATAGTTTAGACTTTTGGAGGAGCAAGTTCCATTTGCATTATGACTTATGTACCCTAGGGCTACAGAAACCAAAAACCAAAACTCTTTCACAAACCTCATAAAACCATAATAAACAGAGTAAAAACATATCACAGTAGCTTCATTTTTCACCATGAGAAGACAATTCAACCTAATAATCTTCAGAACCAACAGATCTGAAACACCCATTGCTGATTACCCTAAATATTGGTACTCCCCCAGAAGAAAATGTAGTACAGTCGTTCAACTAGGAAAACTCCAGAATTGAAGCCCCAAAATTCCTTTAAGCAAAACAAACTTGTATTGACACTAAATTACACAAAATCAGCTCCAAACAATAAAGATTCCCAAAAAAGAATGCAAATTTATCAAAAATTTGAAATGGGTTTATCCTAAAACACATCAATTGAAGATATAACAAATCTTTAAAGTAAAGTAGAGAGAGATGAGGTTATGTTTGTGCTTACTAGTGGAGCTTGTAACCGAACCCCTCTTTGCACATTCGAAGAAGAAGTTCCTCCTTCCATCTCTCATCACAAGAATAACTTCATTATCACAGTAAAAATTGGAATCTAAAGATTACTAGAAAACAGAGGTTGAGATCAAAAAGTTTCTCTCAAAACTTTAATCAGATTTTGATAATGTCGAGAACTTCTTCTGTGTCTCTCTTTCTCACTCAACAAATACAGACAACAATAAAGAACACCAAACTAGTTCGCAAAACGTCAGAGTCTGTTTTTTTTCTTACCAACACCATCATAAATTTCTTTATATTATTTCTTCCAATAAGAAAGAATTAGTTAGTTCACCGTTCCACTTTAATTCACAGTATTTTTATTGTTCAACTATTCAGCGAACAAGATGCATTAATCGTTTATTAGCATTGTCTCACCGTTGGATTCGTTAGAAAAAGGATCGAACGACTAGGAAATTGAGTCGTAAGTACATATCGGGTAACTGAGATGTATTAAAGTACTATTGAAACCTTGAGTGGTCTTACTTATATTATTGTTTTCTACGAGTAGAGTCAACTCTTAAGCGTTGGGAAATAACATAAAGCAGCATGAAGTTTACAACGTAAGTATGGTTTGTGTACGAGCGAGCTCATTTATTGTGTATCGGCAGAGGCAGGTGTTAGTTTCCGTAAAATAGTTCACTTACGACTAGTATTAGTATACAGCTATAGATCTTCAACGGTTTTTGGCACGACTGAAGGATGAGAGCCGGGCCGTCACGAGATTTCATAAAAGGAAAATTAGGCTTTTTTTCATCTCGTAACTCTTAGTTAGTTAAAGTCCCTAAACTCTCATCAGATGTTGACATTAAAGTCTGGTTCTTCTTAAACTATTTCAGAGCGATAAAAAATGGATCCTAATTTCAGAATGATTTACCCTTTAAATCTAGTCCATGTAATATCTTTTTCAAGAATTAGGAAAAATACATCTTTTTTAAGAAAGATTTATAAGAAATAACCGGTTGGATTTGTCCAAACAACTAAAGCCACCGCCTCAGCTTGTTGGTAGAATAGCTCTGCTCCAAGCCTTATCCAATTTCAAAATTATTTTTAAAGTCATAATTATTTGAAATACTGAAAAAAGAAAAAGGCTTATTATATTATACATCTATATCTATATTTTGGAATGGTCTCTTTTATCCATTACGATCTACCTCTTAAATTTTTATTTGTTTTTACTCTAAACAACTTTTTACAATGTATATTATTCATTATCTACTTTTACTTCACCAAAAATGACTTCCTATTTTTCTACTCCCACTCCTCCTAATATTAGGTGGCGTTCATATAAGTTTCCTTTCATTAATAAAAGAAATAAAAAAAATCATCTAATCCATGTTAATCGTCAATATAAATTATATATTCTTTTCTTTCATATCTTTGTTTCTTTCCTTAATTTCAAAACCAAAAAACACCATTTGCTTATATTTTGAATATGATCATTTTTACTATCATAGTTTTAACTTCCTTAATTTCTAATCTTACAACCAAGATCTTGTTTTTTCTTACTAAATCATTTCCTTTCATGGGAACTTACAAAGTAAACTTCATAAACCCCTTTGTTTGAGCACGAATTTTTAAGCCAGATAATAATGGTAAAACAACAAAAGCTAAAAAATGAACTAACATAGTTGAGTTCCGATAAAGAAAATATAGTTTTGTTTATAACGTTTAATTAAGGATACCAAATAAAACAAAATATGGACATTTTGAAGTATTTTTTGAAATTCCTTATCCATAGTTTTTCGTAATATCTAAATTACCCTTAATTAATTGGTTCTTAATCATTTATATTAGTTGTAAGATTAATGAGATAAACATATAGATTAGAGTTACTAAATATGAATTGAGTTTTTTTTTTGTTGGTGGTGTGGGGGGATACAAAGACAAGACCTACTAGAATCGGTATGATCGTCAACTGAAGACCATACGACTTTAACAAAGAAAAAAAATATATAAAATAAAAAACAGTCGACATGGAAACAAATTTTCAACCATACTGATTGTTATGGTCGGCGCAGTTTTTTAATGCCAACAATTTTAATCATAGTTCTCGACAAAATAAAAGTTTATGATTGAAACGAGAGAGTCGGCATTAAGAATATCCACCTGGTTTAACAGTAGATTGAGCCTTGTCGATTGAGCCTTTTCTTTCCAATCTAAAGCTTTATTTCTCATTTCCTTACCTTTCTCTTCATCAATTAATTAATCAACCTCTCAACAGACTCTACTTTATCTTTTTTCACGTCTTCACCAATTGAAGAGTGTTTATTGTCGGTATGGTTTTCTCTCATAAAAACTATGTCGAATCAAAAGATAATTTTATTTTGTTTATTTTTTAGACATCCCTTATCAACATACCTAGCATCCCTCAATTTGTGAGAGCATTCCTAAATTAAACGTTCTTTGCTTAGATGAGCAATATAATCAAATTCAATTGTATATTTCGCTCAGTTTTCAATTCATACAATGATGTGGAAGTATAATTTTTAATATATATATTTTTTACAGAAAACCCATGTACATGACACCTAATATTAAGAATAGTGGGAGTAAGAAATTGGGAGTCACAAATCTTTTTTGTTCCTCCACTTAGAATAGTACTTATAGTTGTTTGGGTTAACTGGGGTGCTCCACTTGCATAAATACTGACCCCACTAATGTTTCTGCTTTAACTATTTCTACGAGGGGCACAAACTACTCCTATAAGTCTCGTTCCAGTGAACAGTTTCGATCGTAAGATAATTTCTTTGTCAATTAATACATACATATTATTGGAGATAATTTAAAAAATAAATAGAAATTAAACTTTCTCATCAAGGATCCTTGATGAACAATAGATAAAAAAGTGTAGCGAGTGTAATGTTTCATTTCTATTTAATTTATTATTGTCGAAATGTAGTTCTGTAAAATCTAACTACTTATATCTAACCATTCGTTAACCAATAAGAAGATAAACAAGTAAAACTAAGGATGTAATAACAATAATCACACGAAAGATATACGTAATTTGATATGACTACCTACGTCCACAGAGGTAGATGCTTGATTTTAATTGAATGAGAATGAACTTACAAAGGAATAAACTCAATCTCTCAAAAAACACTCAAAATCACTCTCACAAACTTGTTACAACTTTCTCTCCAAATAACATAACATGCCTCCTCTCTTGGCTGAGCTATGTATTTATAGACAAAAAGGTACTATACAACCAAACTTCAGTGTTGGGCACTTATACTTAAGTTGTTGTAGGTTGATTGGGAATATGGCCTGGATCTCTTGATCTCATGCCCCGAGTCTTCACTGGTTCTCTCGATATGCTGATCTTCATCTCAACTTGCTATGGAATCGATCCGAGGTGATAGTGGCTTCTGTTCTTTCCTTAGTCACGACCCGAAGTAAAGAGTGTACGTCGATTCTTTTCAGGTGCATTAAATGCTTCTGATCACATTATGCATGTTATGTAAGCTCATTTAATATTTTGTCTCCCCTTTCAAACCTGGCCGTTTATTTTCCCTTTTATTTTCCACGCGCCCTCTCTTTAGATTGATGCGGTAGATATCTCTTTTATCGTGTAAGACCAAGAAGACCTCTTCAATGCTTCACCCTTATTTTAGTATCATAATCCCCTCACCTAAGATGTTTACACGTGTCATCAGATATTTATTTACTACATTTTCCCCCTTTCTTTCCATCTGGACCAAGGGTACAATGGGAAGAAACCCTTCATTTTCCCTTTAACCGCCTCCACGTCCCTTGGTAACCACAATGTATTCCACCTTCTATCCTCTTTTCACGTTTTTACCCTCCAGCGCTGGTTCACTTTTTCTTCTACCTCTTTCCTTTAAATAAGAGAATATACTAAATTATCTCGTTTACTTCTCCTTCAACATACTCTGCAACTTCAACCTCTCCTCATCTTCGCCATTAAATCTCTTCTGACATTCCATCTTAACTCCCTTTCTCCATTATTCACTAGATCAACACCGTTACTGTTGAAGCTGCTCCCCTGCTTATCATCTCGGTTGCACTCGTTATCAAGATCAAGATCAAAAAAATTAGATGGAATGTAAATCATAATCCAGTCCTCCTCGCTCATCCTCAGGAAGAAAGTATGTATTCTTCTCTGATGAAGTTTTCATGTTCTCGATTTTTTATTTCCAGCTGTTGATCTTTCTCATGAGGCTCGTGATAGACTCTGTCATGCTTTCCCTGATCATCACATATGTTTGATGGTCACGATTTTTCTCACTGTGAAACTATTTTTTCTGATTGTAGAAACCCTGAGAAAAATTCTACCCCTAGAACCGCTGAACTGACAGATGAGTAGTTTTGTGCCTATATCAAGAACAGATTTGCTCTTCAAGCCTATGATGTATCATTGTTGGCGAGCCAGCGTGGTCACTTGGATCGCGTAAAATATCTTGAGTTTCACCACTCGGACCAAAACCATCATTACCTTGGCCCGTTCTTAATGCAGGCTTAGACTACCTTTCTATAGTCCTTCCAGGCCATTTGCATATGATGTGCTTTCTCGAGTTGAACCGGCTCGTGCATTGGGTAACGGCAATTGGTACCGGTTCATGGCTGAGTGGGAGAGGCGAAACAAGGGTAAATATATCGATTCTCCTCATTCTACATATGATCCTGCTGATTCCCATAAGTACACGGTGCAAGCTTCCTGGATAATTACAAAGATTGCACTCCCTCCTCGGGTGCTCTAGCTGGTTTGTCTTTTAGGCCGGCTCGCCATATTCCGCCTCTTAACAAGACTGAGAAGTTGCTGCTTGATTAGGATCCCGAGTTTGGTCAAACAAGTAACAGTGATCATGTCTGGGATAGGACCCCACTGATTGTTCGTGGGAATTTGCTTTTGGGAACCGCCTTCCTCCTGAGGTTTTGTTGGTCATTCCTCTTACGCACCTTGGGTAGTGAACACAGAAAAGGTATCCCTTTGCTATCTACTTCTTTTTGTTGTTATCTGATTTTTATTTGTTGATTTTTCTTGGTTATTTTTGCAGTCTTCCAAGTCGAGTCAGAAGAGGAGTGGATCTGCTCGAGGCGGGGAAGAGACTGTTAAGGTAACAAATACCACTTTTTTAATCTCTTAAGTACATGTACTTTCCCCTATTTGGTCCTTTAACAGGGTCTGACCCGCTTTTTTTTTATAGAGAGCGAAGTTTATTGTGCTTGAGGATGATGATGATGATGATGAGTCTGATGCTGGTCTTGTTTTGAGAAGCTCAAGAAGTGATGGTGGTAGTGGTGGTAAGAATCTTGCAGGTGTTGTTGGTGAAAATACTGATGAAAAGGGTGTTGGTAATGGTGTTGGTGCTTGTGGTGGTGAAGATGTTAATAAAGGTCATGTTGGTGATAGTGAAAAAGTTGTTGGAGATGATAAAGGGAAAGGTGTTGTTACTTCTGCTAGTGGTGATGATGGTGGTGTTGTTAAAGGTGTTGGTGGAGTTGGAAATGTTAAATTTGTTGTTGATGATAGTGATGTTGGTGAAGGTATTGATAGAGCTGAGGGAGGTGAAAAGATTGTTTATGATTCTGCTGATAGAGGGGAGAATCTAGAGGGTGGTAGCTTTGGCACTGACTTTGTGAAAAAGGTTGCTTTTCAACCTGTTGTGCTGCCCCTAGATTGGCAGCTAAAGAGCGCCGTCCCCGACCCTTTTAAGTCCCAACCAAAGCCTGATGACTCTCTTCTGAAGCTCAATATGGAAGTAGTGCTTCCCGAGGGGGAGGAATATGACTTCTTGGTAGATGACGCTGGTGGCGAAGAGGGAGGGACTAAAGAAAGTGAGGCGGCTGCTACTACTGGGAACCTTCCTACTCAGGATAGTGAAAATGTCGGTATTGTCTTAGAGGAGACGGTGGTGAGTACCTTGTCTCTTGGGCCTATTGGTACATCCACATTATCCTTCTCGGGAGCTGCTTGCAACTCTATTGGGGCCCTCACCTCTTCCTCATCCGGGTCTCTTTCCCGAACCCAGATGATGTATGTTTTTCCTTCTCTTCCTTTTGATGTCTTCTCTGCATTGGCGACTCTGGTTAGTGATGTCATTCCCTTTTTCCTGTTAGCTTTGTAGTTATTATAAAATTATCATATTTTTAAACTTTGTATGTTGCTGCACGTCCAGAATGTTTAATTCTAGAGTCGCGCTACTTGTAAGGATGTATGTAGCAAGAATCAGTTGCTAGAGGACGAGGTCCAGGAACTCCGTAAGCGAATTGTTGATCAACAAGGTAATTTCTCTTTTAGTCTTTTCCCCTCATTGCTCTTTTAATGTTGTAGCCTTTAGGATCCTGAGTGGTGATTGCTATTGGTAGCCATCATCGAACGACTACAACTGGATGCGTAAGATGAACATTGTAGACTCATAGGAAAGATAAAAGTTTTCAAAAGCAGTGTTCTTAATTTGAAGCAACGGGTTAGTAACAAGGATGATAAAACTAGATCGTCAAGAGTTTGAACTTAAGCAGATTCGTGAGCTCTCCAGTGATCAACTTCTGACAATTAACCAATTCGAGAGTAGACTCACAAATATTGAGACTCTGAATCGTGATCTTTATGCTGATCGAGATACACTTATCCGATGGAAGGAGAATGTCGAAATTGTTCTAAGAAAGAATGAGGCAGCTGTTAATCAACATGTTGGGATGAGCCGACGACTGGACTTGGTTCAGGCAGAATGTGATAGTATTCAAGTTGCTTATGATAGACAGAAGGGTGTTTTTAAAAATCATGTAAAGATGTGTCAATCATCCAAAAAAGACGACATGGCTTTGAAGTTCAGTCAACTCGACTCTACTATTATCAAATCAGAGGAAACCCATAGGCTTACCATTCAAACTTTGGAAGGTGTTTTTGAGTCTTGGATTGATGATTTTATCTCTTGTTATTGCTTTCCTAAGCTTTGGGATGACTTTTCTCTTTGATGATTGCAGCGCCTCATGGGAAGGTGGAGGCTATGGAGAAGGAGGTGGAGTCTTTGAAGGAGTATCATACTAGGCTTAAGTGCTCTGAAGCATCTCCGCTTTCTGATGTGATGAACCTGAAGGAGATGGTTTCTCGGGCCGGCAAGAACAAGGAGTAGGCTTTGGTTGACGCCAAGAAAGCCTTTGAGGCCCAAGTTGCGAATGTGGTGCAAGAGAAGGTGCAATCCACCTTAGCTGATCTAAGAGCCAAAGCCCAGGCCAAATGTACCGCTTCTACCTCCATACCTTCTACCACCTGATGTCATTTTATTATTACTGGTTCTCTTCTTGATTTTATGTGAACAATTTTTCTTCTTGGGTGTTGTGTCACCTTTTAAACATCTTTTTATTGGGGTGTTGTGTCACCATTTTTGTGAGACCCCAAATATTTTTCTCAGGTTTAATTAAACCCATTATCTGAATTCTGCACTAAGAGTGCATACAACTCTAATATTCAAGTATTTCTAGGCTGCCTATGATCTTTTTCCCAAATATAACTAACCCGATATTATACCCAATATGTTGTCCCTTAATATTATTAATGTGCTTGATAGTACACATTAGGGAAACACAAAAATATTTAGCATGCTTTACAAGTGGCCAAATATGAACTAGGGATGTTTATGTCATCTTACTAAACCAACTCATATTATAGGGTAATCCCCTTCGGTTTTAATTTTCTTGTTCTCTCCATCTGCGGCGGTTCTTCCCAAATTCAAGAGTAAGAAATAATCGATTTTTAGTTAAGAGAAAAGCAAAAAAATAGCTAGATAAATTAGATTAGTTATGGAAATTGAGAATGAAAGAATAGTAGATGCTGATGAGAGAATATGATGGAAAGGCAGTGGTGGTGTTTGCTGATTGAGTAATCGATGGTGGTTTCATTTATAATGGTCGTGAAACAGGGAGTTGGAAGGACTGACGATGGTGTTTATGGACATCTTTCTCACTTCTTGCTTATCTTTCTTACTGGTCGTGGAGTTCATTTTAGGGACTCAACTGTTTTACAAAGTGACTTACTTTATTATCTCCTGTTGGATTGCGATCACTGTTATTGGGTATTGAGTACAAGTACTGTCGGGTTGGATTAATTGTTCATGTCTAAGAGTTCACATAATAGTGATCTCAAATATTATGCATGTGAATCATCAGTACATCATGTACATGTAAGATTATTATTTGGAAAGATACAAGTAGGCTAATGCCTAATGGTTCACTATTTAAGTGTTGTTTTGCCAATGATTTTCATGTGATGAATGAATAATATTTTCGAATGTTATGAGTTCTTGTATGATTAGGATTGTTGGGTACCTTGTTAGATTTGAAATTTGCAGGTCAAAAAGTTACAAAAATGAGCCAAATGTAGACAACAAACTCACCTTCTCAAGCACAAACTACTGCACATTAAGTGTTCGCTAAAATACCCAGTGAAATGAAAGAAAAATAGGTAAAGGTTCTTATGGCCTTCCTTGCGTATTTCTTTTATGAATTTTGATGTCTTATTAGTATTATGTTATACAAGTTATCTTTCTAACATCTGTCTTGGTTACAAGTGATTGAGTTTAATGTTATAAGACTCATAACTAATTGAGAATATAGTGTAAGTGATGAAACCTTAATTTGATATACGAATTTGGTTTTCTGACACCTAGAAATATGCACTGTTGGAATCATATGTTGAAATCGAACCGTTATAACTCAGTGATATTTGGATATGTTTTTCTTAGATGTGTCAGTAAAACTCGATTAAAATTTCAGGATGATCAGACTAAGGGAAGTGGAAGAAACTGCTGTGTTACAAAGAACCACACTGTAGAAGTTGTACAATTGAGATTTAAAATGAGGCACTTATACTGAATGAATTCCTTTGATTTTTGGATATGAGGAACCCTATTTTGTGATAATTAATATGTAAAATTTTTAAAACAAATGGGTTTTGGTAAGCACCCCAAATGAGGGACTTTCTGCAGTTACGCATGTAGGAATTCAGTCTCGCTGGATATATAAAATTTGTCGTAAGTTGATATCTAACCATTATATTCTTTAAAATTTCTGTACAGTGTTGTTGAGATATTTATGAAGGTGTGGTTAAAATATCGTGATGATCTGATCAGTGGATTATTGTTTTCTTTCTGAATCATGATTGAAGTGATATGTTATGAACTTGTAACAACTTGTATTGAGTTCTTCAACTTTCCATCTAACTGAGATGTGGTTTAAGTAAACAAGAAAGTATAATGTTTTATAGCCTCCATTTGTCAAGGTTATCTCTGTTTTCACTCACTTGTTATTGTGTGTGGGTTTTTGTTTTATTAGTTTTTGGCGAGCATGTATATGCATTGGACATCATGCTCACTCACATAATTAGGGGTGCACAAAGGTCGGTTCCGGTCGGTTCTTGGTAGAACCTTGTACCCGTACCTCTCTATGGTCGGTTCTCTACTCGTGTACCTGTACCCTGTACCCTCTACCTCGGTTTGGTTCTTGTACTTGTAACCTCGGTTCCGGTCGGTTCTTGTACCTGTACCTTCTTTTTTTTTTACTTGTATATGTTAGTAAACCACTAGTATACCACTTGGAAAATATGGTAACCTTCCAATGTTTGCTTTTTAAATCGCAAAACATGGAGCAAATGGGCACTTCTTTGAAGAAGTAAGAAACATGGCTGTCAACAGTTGAAATGTATGATACCAAATAGTTAAGTTATCCAAACAAAAGTGTGGACGATGTTCTACAAAGAAATTACAAAGGGTACAAATCTGAACTGAGAATGTAACAAATCTGAACTGTTACCCAAAACAGAGAAGACTAAATAAAGTACTGCAATCCTAGAAGGAAGAAATTTGACAAATGCTACATAATAACCTTTACTAAGTTAATCCTTGTTGCACCCTCAAAACCCCCACTACTGAATCCAAGCATATCAAGCTTAAATCATCCTTAGATATGATGAAACAGACAAGGAAGTGGGGAAAAAGTTACAAAAAAACAACAATAAGACGAACTGACCTTATAGCCAATGACCCAAGTACCACACCATTACAATTTAGAGCAGCAGTTGCACTTTCTGCCTGCAAGAGGAATAAAAACAATAAGAAAAGCCATTCATTTGCTGGGCCAGTTGACCTGAGGAGTAAGCCTAAGTTAACAGAGAAAAACTACATTGTCATTGACCATGTGCAAGGATTACTATGAGCTTGACATGATATTTCTAAGTGACCAATAATTTGAACAAAATCAAAATATTATCAGGATATGCTTTATCTGTAATGCAAAATAGAAGATTTTCTGGCAAAATGAAAGGTAAAAGGCAGGATGAAAAAGTAGAAAAGATGAATCTTCGGATATTTCCTATTAGGCTGTTTACCAGACTCGGTCCCTAGTATCAGATTCCAACTACCAATTCATCTCACTTCTCTTAGTTTTTGTTACTCTCTAGGTTGCACATATCTTTCCAGCAAACCGTGGTGTGAGCAAAGTCAAGAACTTCTTCAAAACTTGATCATTCTTAATACAATGAAAACAAGTCTACTACAAATATCTGGGGAAGCATGAAAAACAAGATTAAATTTGAGTTTTGACAGTTCTGTGTTGTGTCTTAAACCATGGCCAAATTCGGGGATAGATTCCTACACAAAACAGAAGACTTGCAGGCATGCAGTTTCACAAAGGTATCAAAAGAAAGCAAAGAAACAAGTGGTCTAAATTCTAATAATTTTTTCTCTAGCTAAACTGGCAAGTTCATTTGCAGCTTCAACACGATCAGATACACCCCACATATGTAAAGCAACAATATAAGACCAAACCCATGATAGAATAGGATCATTACTAGCAATAGGAGGCAACGAAAGATCAATACCAGTAGAATCAATTGAATTGAAAATTTAAAATCATAAACATTTAATACCCATCTTAAATCACCAATTGAAGAATCTAACAAATTAAAACCTTGCGGAAATCAGAATAAAGTACATACCTAATAAGTTGGTGAGTTGGAGATTTGATGAGATAAATCAGAGTTGAGCCTTCATAAATCCTAAGAAATCAGAGTTGTCGAACCCTAAAAAATGAAGATTTGATGATTAAATTTAAAACCGTAACATGATGTGAATCTACTGGTACTGTGAATCAAATGAATCAAATGATTCAAATCTACTTACAGTAACACAGAAAAAGTCGTATTCTTCTTCTTCGCAAATCACACTACAATACTGTCTACTACACACGACACATCACTACAGACTCTACTACACAGCCGAAACAAAATCAAAAACGAAGTAGAAACTAACCTAGAATATTAACGGATGAGATTAAAACTACATAAAATGATCAACGGTTATTATACCTCGGTTCCTTCGGTCCAGTACAGGTCGGTTCCGCGGTAGTACATGTACCTTGTACCTGGTTGTATTCGGTTCTCATTTTTTGTACCTGTACCCTGTACCCTATACCCTCGGTTCGGTCCATTTAGGGTACGGTTCCGTCGGTTCCGGTCCGGTCCTTCGGTTCCGGTCGGTTCCTGTGCAGCCCTACACATAATCTTTTGGGTTAGTGTGGTTTACATGCATTTATGTGGTGGTAAATTTATGTTATAATGTTGAATGGTATGTCTACAGAAGTACTATGTAGCTTTGAAATTTGTAGTGACACTTCATCATTTAATCTCGATTCTGCATACAACTGAGAACTAGAATGTACACTCTCTAGCATTGTTATTACTAACGTAATGGATGATTATATCAAGTACTCTTGTATATGATCTATATTGTAGTCTATTGTTGACTTTAAGTTGCAGGTACAGGTACAAACATACATGATGGTATCTTTTTCATCAATGGATAGTTGCCAAGGTGATTGTTGGTGATGAGATGTGCTAGGGATAGTTGTTGCTATGCAACTCATACTATCCATATTATCTAACTTACTACTACATCTAGAGATAGTTACTGCCTTGGGTAAACAGTTCATATTATCTTAGAGATTGTTGCTGCTACGACAAGCGGATCATAAAATTTATACTATCTAAACCAAGGATTGACGAACTACGTTCGTGCTTGATCCCTTCGAGCAACAGAGAGAGTACGTAGGCAGCCGCTATGCGGTTCAGCACAACTGTATGAGGTTATTCATATCGTCTAAAAAGGGTTGGTTGCTGCTTGGCAGTTCATATCATCCATTCAGAGATGATTGTAACCTTGGCAGTAAGAGGTAGTTGCAGTACTGGCTGTTCATACTACCGAGAGGGATGATTGCAACCTCTTCGAGGTTGTTTATATCATCTAGTCAGAAATGAAGAAGAGAATCCATACTGCTAGTGAGACTTACAGATGGTTGTTGCCCTTTAAGGCAACTTATACCATCTTAGAAGGATGGTTACTACCGATGGTGGTAGTTCATATCATCGACCTAGAGATGATTACTAACTCTATAGAGTAGTTCATATCATCTGAGAAAGGCAGCTTATCAGATTGGACCGACTGTGAGTTACTAGGCCATAATTGGCACCCCTTCCACATGTGGATGAACCGTCTGGGACGACGAGATTGTCAGGCCATAATTAGCAACCCACCATATCGGTGGTTACTCGGAAGAACTTTTTGGAAACGGTGGCATGACACTGGGACTGATCATCCCTCACCCGTTTAAAACGGTGTGTGTTGTCAGGCCGGCTAGCATCCCACCACCTCGGTGGCTACCCGGAAGACTGTTTTGGAAACAGTGGCCGGTATCCGACTACCCTGAAGATGAGATGACCCTTAAAACGAGGCTTCTGTTCAGCAGAATCCCAGTATCAGAACTTTATGCTCGCTTGGAGATGAATGTCACCTGCACCAGATGGATCATATCATTTGGTTGGTTATATAAATATCAACAATGATAAAACGATGGAGCTTTGACAGATTCGATGACCCTCGATCTCAGTATTGTGCCTGTCTGCTTATAAAGCAGTTCAAATGAACAGTTGCTTTGAAAGAAAAAATATTTAGTGAAGCTGGTAACCGACTTGATAATTTGATAAACATTTTCTTGGTAAAGATCAAATTGGTCTGAAAAATTTAAAGTACGGTTTCTCGAGTGGCGTATTGGGAAGTTGGAGATGGCTTAAGGAACTGAAACCTGACCCATTGGAAGCAAAAAATTTCCGGTCCGTCACAATTTTAACCTCATCAATTGAGGTTTCTTTGCTACACTTGTTCTATTTCTTTTCCGATTCTTTAGTTTCATCTTGGTTTAGCTTTCACTTCTTCGTTATGCATGCCCCATATCCACCATGATTCTGTCAAATTCACATAATAACTATGTTATCCCATATATTCGATATCCATAACAGGGAAGATCATCGGGCCGAATGACATGTCCTGATTCAGATATTTCATCATCAGTAATCTCTAGTGATATGATGTGTTAAGTCCACCAACTATCTTAGCTTAGGGTCCAGATCACATTGGGGCTTACTGATTGCCCAATTCAAATAATTTGTTGTTACTTGCAAGGATCCCTTTCTCTTCGATTGATCACCTAGGACAATCTCATGGGAAGAAACGTTTCTTCACCCGAGTACGAATAACCCATTGTGTATCATGGGGTTACCATAATTAGTCTCTGGGTAACCCCTTCGACTCTGGACCCGTAATCCAGAGTCCTCGGATCACCTCAGGGGAGAATCGCGTCTTGCCCCGAGTGTGAATGATCCATTATGTGTTACTTTCTAAGGATAGTATTGCTTTAGATTCTTTATGTTTTATGGGTTCTCCATCTCCTTTCCGTCGGGCTTGAGTAGATTTTAAGCGCCTTTTTCCACCTTGGATAGTATTGTGTATGGACTTCCCCATTTGGGTGCTAGCTTCCCTCCTTCTTTCTCTCTTTCATACTCGGGAATTTCTCTGAGAACTAACTGTCCTGGCTGGAACTCTTTGGGGCGAACCTTCTTGTTATATTCTCTTTGCATCCTTCTCTGGTAATTCTCCATCTTATGGAGTGCAATTTCTCGGGCCTCCTCCAAGTTGTCAAGTTTGGCGAGTATCAAATCTGGCGTGAGGTTCTTCATCCATGCTTCTGATTTAGTGGTAGGGATCATTATCTCGTTGGAAAGAATTGATTTAGTTCCATACGTAAACATGAAAGGTGATTATCCTGTAGCTTTTATTTTTATGGTCCGATAAGCCCATAAAACGTTACGCAACTGCTCACACCAATCCCCATAGTGACCATCCAACTTCTTCTTCAAGTTATCATCTATGGTTTTGTTAGTGATTTCTGCCTGACCATTGCTCTGTGGGTATATGGGTGTAGATTTGTTTATCCTGATCTGGTAAACGTTGAACAACAGGTCTATGTTTATTCCCTGCATCTGTTTCCCATTATCCGAAACTATTGCAGCGGGTATCCCGAATCGGCAAATGATGTTCTCGAGTTCTCGAACAGGAACTTAAAGACATCCTTGTCCCGAATATGCTTCAAGGAATCTGCTTCCACCCATTTGGTAAAGTAGTCTGTGGACACGATAAAATATTTTCTTTGGAGCGTTCCCTCATGAAGTGGTCACATAATATCCACTCCCCATTTTGAAAATGGCCATGGGCTCAACAATGAGTTTAAAGATGTGAATTATGCATGGATCTTCTTTCCGAATCTTTGACACTCTTCACAGAATTTAGCCATATGTTTTGCATCTTCATGCATGCAGGTCCAGAAGTAACCTATGGTTTTCGCTCTCTGAGCTAGGTTCCTCCCTGGACTATGAATTCCAACATATCCACAGTGTAATTTTACCAAGATCTAGTGCCCCTGTTCTTTGTCTAGGAATATGAGCAATGGTCCCAGATAGGACTGCCTATATAAGATCCCGTCTCGAAGATGATAGTTAGTCTCCCTGCTTTTAATTTTGTTTGCTTGAGTAGAGCTTGAGGGTAGCTAACCGGATTCGAGGTATCGATGAATAAGCTCTCTCCATTCACCCTATTCATAGTGTCACAAATCTATTGTTGTTATTGTCTTCTTGCTATCTTCCGTCTTTGCTATTGATGGTGTGAGGACTCTTCCGACTCGAATTGCTTCTACCGTTGGATCTTTTAATATTGATGTGATGTAGGCCAATGCGTCAGCATTCCTTTTGTTTCCTCTTATAATATGCCGTAGCTTGATGCTTGGTATTTGAATCATATAGTGTCGAGCTAGTTTCAGTATTTTGGTATACATGGATCCAGAGCCTGGTAATCCCCTTTTATTTGGTGTATCACCAATTGGGATTCGCTGGTAAGCCTTACCTCTGTTAATCATAACTCTATGATGAGTCTCAGAGCGTGGATTACTGCTTCATACTCAGCGATATTGTTGTTGGATTTAAACTCGAGTCTGAAAGAATGAACTATCTTTACACCCTTGGGTGTTGTGAACAGTATACCTAGTCAATATCCATCATCGTTGGAAGAGCCTTATATAAATACTTCCCACATATGGGGGTGACAACTCTCTAGAAGTCATGTTTCCCCATCATCTTCTTCTTCCATCGCGGGTATATCTTCTACCTCTTTTCCTTCTTCTAGGGGAAAGTCAGCCAGAAAATCAGCTATGACCTGAGACTTAATTAATGTGTACATCTCATACAAGATATTGCATTGTTTGATTTGAGCTCCCCACTTCGAGATTCTTCCTGATCTGGAGGAGTTGTCTAAAACTGATTCGATAGTGGATTTGGCCAGAACCCGAATTCTGTGTGCTTGAAAGTAAGTCCTTAGCTTCTGTGTCGCATATACCAGAGTTAGAATCAGTTTCTCAATTTTGGTGTAATTTCTCTCTGCTGGTAGCATGGTTTTGATGATGAAGTACACAGTCTTCTCCTCTCCCCCTTCGCATCTGACCAAGACAGCATTAATGGCGTGAGCAGTAGCCCCAAGGTATTTGGTGAGAACTTCTTCTGAATCTGGCATCTGCAGTATTGGCAGCTTCGTGATATGCTCTTTAATCTTCTAGAATGCCTCCTCATATTTATCTGTCCATTTGAATTTATCCCCATTCCTTAAGGTATTGAAGAAAAGTTTGCATTTTTCGGATGATCTCGAGATGAATCGACTCAAATGTGTCAGGCACCCATTTAGCCACTTAACATCTTTTACTATAATAGGTGATGGCATATCTCGGCTGGCACAAACCTTATCGGGATCAGCTTCAATGTCGTTCTTTGGGATTATATAGGACAAGAATTTTCCAGACGTTACCCAGAAAGTACATTTTGCAAGATTGACTTTCATTTTGTATTTTCTCATTTGATCAAATATTCCCCTTAGGTTATACATATAATTTGTCGTTGTTTTGCTCTTGACTAGCATGTTGTCTACATATACCTCAATGGTATTGTGAATCCAACTATAAAAAATATCTTCCACCAGCCTCTGCTACGTTGTTACCGCGTTTTTCAATCCAAATGGCATCTTCGTGTAACAGCAGAGCCCCCTAGGTGTGAAGAATGTTGTGTGCTCCTGATATTCTGGTGCTAATAGAATTTAATTTTACCCAAAATATCCATCCATAAGAGTCATCGCCTCATGACCGTTAATGGCGTCTACCAATTGATCTATACTCGGGAGGGGGAAATTGTCCTTCGGGCATGCCTTGTTGAGATCACTGAAGTCAATACAAATTCTAACTCCTTCATTCTTCTTTAGTACTATTACCATGTTCAAGATCCACACGGGATATTGAACATTTTAGATGACCCCTGCTGACTGCATCTTCTTTAGCTCGGCTTCCACTGAGGCTTGCAGCTCTGGCGTGATTCTCCACATCTTCTCCCGAATGGACTTGAACTTTGGATTTATTCTCTATATGATGACAGCAATTTCTGGATCAATTCCCTCCATTTCTTCCATGCTCCATGCGAACACATCAATGTATTCCTGTAGCAAAGCTTTCAGATTTGTGACCTGCTCCAAATCTAGTAATGACCCTATCTTTACTATTTTCGGCTCATTCTCCGACCCGATGTTGAGATCCTGGGTTGGTTCCAGAGCTGTGAAAATGTTGTTTGGGTTCCTTGATAGGGGTCGCAGACTGTAATTACTATGCATCTCGACTCTTGCTTTCTCCTCCAATCTCCTAGGATAATGCCAACATCTCCTCTAGCTCTTGCATGTGTTTTTCTCCTTGGATCAAGTTCTTTTCTCTCTTGTTCCTAGATCGTTTGTCTTCATTTTGCTGGATGTCTGCTTGGATACAAAATTTTACAACTTGTGGATCTCCCAGAACTTCTGCTGCTCCCATTAAAGTCGGGAACCTTAGTCGCTGGTGATATGTTGACACTACTCCTTTGATTCCTGCAATCCATGGTCTCCCAATTATGGCCTCGTATGGTGAGATTACATCTACGACACAGAATATGGTAATGGTGTCCAGATATTTTCCACCTGATACTCTTAAAGTGACCTCACCTTTTGGCCTGTTAATTGATCCGTTGAATCCATTGATGTTATAAGTGGAGGGGATGGGAATGTCATCCGATAAGCCCATTCTCTTGAAAGTGTCGTAGAACAAGACTTCCACAGAACTCCCACTATCCACCAATATCTTTTTTATTCCCCATTCCTCAATCATCAAGGTAATTACCAACGGGTCTCCATGAGCTTCCCTATTCAAAGTCTTATCTTTTGCAGAGAAAGATATTAGTTGCATCATCCATGATTCCATTGGCAGAGTCTTCGCTACACTGTAGATTTCCTTCCCCGAATGGCCTCTCTTGTGAATCCGAGACATGATTCCACTTCCTAGTTGAAAACCTTGAGTCGTTGAATGGGAAATCGTGTTGCATTAAAGGACTCTAGAATCTCTTATAATCCTTACTTGATGCACTGGCACTTCAGTGGATACAGGTTGAGTTTTCACATACTTCTGCAGGAAGCCATCTCGAATCAGGTGTTGTACAATCTCTTTCACGTCTCGACAATTATTAGTAGAATGCCCCCTGTACTGGTGATAAGCACAGTTTTCAGGGTGATCCTTGGTCCTTTGAAACTGCATTCCTCGGTTTGGAAGATAATTGATATCTCCTCTTTTCTCTACTTCCTTGAAAATTTCTTCCAGAGGAGCATTCAATGGCACGTACATTTTATCTTCGAATCTGGACATTTTTCCTTTCGGGACCCATATTTTGAGGTTGCACCCCTGCCGTACCGTTCTTCTCTTTTCTCTACTCGTCCAGATTCAGAAGGGGGGACAACATTTGTATCCCTAGATGGCTCTACCACCTTTGTAGTTTCTTGAACTTAAATTTCATGCACGCTTCCTTGTATCTCTTCTAGAGCAATGTAATGTTCATGTAGATTCATGATGTCCTTCAGAGTCTAAGGCTTTTCATTGTAAATGGCTACGTAGATCGGGTCCTTCTTTCCTAGAGCATTTTCAAATCCAGAATCTGCTGGTCCACCAGTACCTTTCCAATATCGGTGTATATCTTTCTCCACATGTCTGTAAGTGACCAAAGCGATTCTTTGAGTCCCCTGGCTAAGGTAAACAATTTGTTCCCTCGGGGTATGGCTATGCTGTTGTGCATGTAAGTTTCCAAGAAGATCTCAGTCAACTCCTCATAGGTCCCAATCGATCCCTGCGAGAGCGAGTAGAACCAAGTCCTTGCCTCTCTATCTAAGTTTGCTTGGAAGAACTTACACATTATCGTATCATTATGCCTCCATTGTAAAAGCGTCATGCCATACATCTTGACATGTTCCACCGCATCACCTATTCCATCAATCTTGTCATGAAAGTTGGAAGAGTGCACTTTGGAGGAAATTCAGCTTTCGCTAATCTCCTGGTGAATTGGGTCTTTTCTGCTTCCGTCATTACTTCTGCCAGCTTGTCATCATATCCTTTTCCTACCATCTTCTTGATCATTGCCTCCATATTCTTAACCTTTTCCGACATGCTCTGGACGCCTTCGATTCTCTTGCCTGGGTTCCTCCTCGGAAGTAGAATCTTCTCGGTTCCATAGTATCTTCGTGGTTGTAACTCAGTTCTGGACTTAGATATTTGGGAGAAATTGGCTTTGGCGTTCTGCTCACGCTGGGTATTGTTTGAATCGTGCCTCCTGCTGTCAAATGTGTATTATCACTAGATCCCTCTCTTGGGTACTCCCTTGGTAGGCTCTCGCATCTCATTCCTCTTTCTCGAAGTAGGTTATTCTCTTGCTCTAGTAATAAGTTCCTTCGTTCGAGAACTCTGACTATTTCTTCATGTCTCTGTTGATTTGCTAAAATCCTTGCCAGAGTCACGTCTGTACTTTCATAACTTGATAGGTTGTCTCTCCTCGGAACATTGTCTCCTACACTTGATGTCGTTTCCCTGGTATGATTTGACGGTGCCTTTCTGCTTCTGTCTCAGCCGCTTCTCTTCGTGCCGCCTCAGCCATCATCTTGTTTTCTTCCTAGTGAGCCCTTCTTCGCGCTTGTTTTTCCTCACTATCCGAAGCGGATATCCCATCAAGGGGATACTCTCATTCGGCTGCTGTTTCACGAATCTGCACATTAGCTAGTCATACCGGGTGAATTTCCTCCTCAACTGGGGGCATCTCGGGTCGAGTTCCCCTCCTTAAGATTTACCCAGATTGAGTGCTTTCCTGTCCAGAAGTCGTGAGTCCCTCCTGTAGACTTGCTCCTGATGCTGTTCGACTACGTAGATGTGCTGATGAATTGTCCATCAAATCTCGCTTGTTCCCGATGTTGACCTAGTCCAGAAGTAGAATATACAGACTCACTACAACCTATTAAAGAAAATAAAGCATATTTTTAAAGATTCTTTTGTCGGGTTCTAATCCCTAAATCCGACAGTTTATAACCAAAATGTCAGTATTTAGTGGTGGTTATCTGTTTTATGTCAGAATTCGCCCTTCTGAAAAAGATTTGTTATGGTCCAGGTAGTTTTTTTGGAAAGGGCGTCATAGTAAAAAATATTAGTTTTTCTTATCTAACTTTTAGTGCAAGTCTGTTTTTTCTGTTACTGGTGAATGGAGACTGATCAACTTGTCGGCTTCGGTGATTGAAAAATTTCCTTGGTTTGTGTTTGAACAAGACAGAGAAACCTTATTTTCTAAAATCTTGTTCTTCTTTGATATTAACTTCTTTTCTTCGTCATTGAAGTTTCCGACGAGCTTTGTGAAGTTTAAGATTATGGTCCTTATAAGTTAAGCTTAGATCACTAAATGACTTTTGTCTCTAACTGATCTGAAATTTTTCCCTTTAGCTTTGGCTTCCTGAACCTTAAGTTGTGAAGGCTTCCACCATTACTCGTTAAACAAATTAGTGAAATCTTTTTTTAGGGTTTTTCACAGAAAAAAGCTATAAGACAAATTAAAGCTTTGAAAAATAAAGAGTCGGTTTGTAATAACCCTTTCACCACTTATGAAAGTTATTCTTGTTGTAACCATATAAAGGGGAAAAACTCAAGTACTTTTCAAATCCGCAGTGTTGCTGAACTTCGAGTAGCCCAGATCTATTTTTGCTTCTTAACAAAGTGTCATAGACATCTTGGAGCATGTAGAAACATGAATAACTTTTATAAGAATCTTTTAGCTTAGTAATAAAGCGAAAAACTATATGAATCATCTTGAACGAGAGTCTTTTAGCTTCAACAAAGGTCAGTGACACCTTGGAGCTTATAGATCTCGTCGTTTTATGAAGTAACCCACCACAAAGGTACTCAACAAGATGCTAAACATCCCTGTTTCTAGCGCCAAAATGTAGTTGTGTAAAATCTAATTACCTATATCTAACCATTCGTTAACCAATAAGAAGATAAACAAGTAAAACTAAGGATGTAACAACAATAATCACACGAGAGATATACGTGGTTCGGTATGATTACCTACGTCCACGGGGTAAATGTTTGATTTTATTTAAATGAGAATGAACTTATAAAGGAATAAACTCAATCTACCAAAAAACACTCAAAATCACTCTCACAAACTTGTTACAGTTTTCTCTCCAAATAACATAACCAGCCTCCTCTCTTGGCTGAGTTAAATATTTATAGACAAAAAGGTACTATACAACCAAACTTCATCGTTCGGCACTTTTACCTAAGTTGTTTTAGGTTGATCAGGAATATGACCCGAATCTCTTGATGTCATGCCCCAAGTCTTCTCTGGTTCTTTCGATATGACGATCTTCGTCTCAACTTGCTCTGGACTCGATCTGAGGTGATAGTGACTTCTTGTTCTTTCCTTATTCACGACCCGAAGTGAAGAGCGTACGTCGTTTCTTGTCAGGTGCATTAAATGCTTCTGATCACATCACACGTGCTATGTAAGCTCATTTAATGCTCTGTCTCCCTTTTCAAACTTGGCCGTTGATTTCCCCTTTTACTTTCCATGCACCCTCTCTTCAGATTGATGCGGTGGATATCTCTTTTACCGTGTAAGACCAAGAAAACCTCTTCAATGCTTCGCCCTCATTTTAGTATCATAATCTCCTCACCTCGGATGTTTACACGTGTTCTCGGATATTTTTCCACTACAGGAGACAAAAAATGTGTTGAGTTTGATTTTATTTTCTTATGTTACAGGTAAACTTTATGAAAGTGGTACCAATACGAGTATCAAATTTTGCAAGAACAAAAATGCATATAGTGAGCAGATAACAGAATAACTTGCCGGATCTCCCGACGAAGCAAAAATATTGAATAATTTGATAAATATATTTAATCATTTGCATCAAAATGTGCATCTTTCAATTGAGGTTTAAGATTGATAAAACATGAGAGGCTAATAGATACATACCTGATGAAGCACCATTTCAAAAATACTTCACTCCAGGACAGAATGTTGCAGGCGTTTCTTGCCAAGTGCAGGCCTCTGATTTTCATGTTTAGTTATCATTTTCTAGATCTTTTTTAAGAACCTCCATTGAGTCAGATACCTCAGCTTTATAAACATAAACTTTGCCATGATTAAAAACAAAATGAAATTCAATGCGTTAAGAATTGCAAAGAACCAGTAATAGTAGTCTAGATGAGAATCATTCAAGTTATCAAGAATCCATCCTTTTCTATGATTTCTTTGGGTTATGTTAGCAACAGTTTTCAAAAGAAAACTACTCAGGAAACTACCAACTCCTAAACCAGTCATGTAATATGATGTTCCAAGACTTTTCATGCTTTCAGGTGCTTGATCGTAGAAAAACTCGATTCTGACTACCTCAAAAACTGCGTCAGCCACTCCCATGAGAATGAATTGAGGCAGTAAGATAAAGATACTAAGCGGAACTGTCCCTCCATTTTGCACTGAACCATGATGTCTCGCAACT
This sequence comes from Papaver californicum, assembly GCA_023531435.1. NCBI lineage: Eukaryota > Viridiplantae > Streptophyta > Magnoliopsida > Ranunculales > Papaveraceae > Papaver > Papaver californicum. The sequence continues at coordinate 12,455,094 of JAJJMC010003936.1, read as the reverse complement.
GACAGTCTCCACCTTTCGGTTAGAGATGCAGTTACCATGACTATAATGCGAAGAATAAGTCCTAATCCCATTCTTTGAAGTGTAATCCCTCTTGGGTTTTTTGTCCATCTCCTCATTATCCGAACAAAGAAGCGGTGTAAATTATGACAGAAATAAGCATTGAATTGTGAAGAAACTCGCTAAGCTTGCTGGTGGGATTTGAAAGTTCCCTAAACCTCTATCGAGAGTAGTTTCTTGCTTCACAAATAAGGTATTTACTTGAGCTACCATTGTACTAGGTAGGATGCTTGTTTTCATGATTGGAAACAAACAAAGCATTTGCTTAGTTCCTCTACCTGAGTAATCGGAATTAGCATCCACGCTGACATTGAATCAGCTTTTATAGCAGCTTTGTTAAGAAACCTGCATCGAATTGCAAGCACGTTAAAGATATCAGAATAAATTAGTAACAAAGAATTCAAAAATGATTACCTTGTTTAGATAACATCTAACAAACCTCAACGTATTTGTGGGAGCTATTTTGTATTTTCCTTTCTTGCTATATTCTTCCAAGTTAAGTTCATATAGTGTTAGAATTAAAAAAATGATTTGTTAATATTTTGTCTTGATGGGAATTGATCCTGGGATCAAAGAGTCGCTAGCCATTATGTGGGTGGAAATAACAAATCCACCTTTTCACTTCTTAGTAAATGAGAAACCCTTGGTTAGTCCCACATCGGACAAACCAAGGATGAGGTCTATCCATATTAACACTAACGCTGCCATCTAAGGGAAAGAACTTGTGGATTGGATATGGACTAAGGGAATGGGCTAGTGGGAAAATTAACACATGTACGCAAGCGGGCTGCGAGCTTGTGTGTGTTTTTGCGTATGCTCGGCGTATGCTCGGCGTGTGCTCGGCGTGCACCTGTGTGTGCCTATCAAGACTCAACGGTTTTATCTTTTAAATTCTAATAACAAATATTTTACCATTTTATTATTTATGGGAATTTATTCGAATTAAATAAAAAGATTTTTCATAAATACAATTTAATTCTCTTCTCTCAAATTTGCCTATAAAAGAAAAAAGAAAATTTCATTTTTTGGTTACCCCAGTCACAGCTACTATCCTGATGACTTTTCCCCTCTTCCTGCTTTGTTTTGTGCACGTAGAGTAATTATTATTTTCTTCTTCTTCATTTTTATGTCTGTTGTTAAGTTCACTAAGGGCCAACAAAGTATTGCTAGCTGAGTTGGTATCGGGTAGTTCTATCCTGGACTTGTTTTGTCAGTAGGGGTATAGCAACTCTCAATCTTGAGGTGTACCCGATAAATATCAAGTTAAGGGAAGTTTGTTGAACAGGCGGCTCTACCCATTTGTGTGATAAAAATATTGTCTGAGTGCTTCTGTCTGTTCTAACGTTAACATCATTGTCAAGTTTCTGTTCAGTTTGTTCTTTGTTACAGGAATTGCTCCAACAATCTTAACTTGATAATTTTTTCTTCTGTTTCAATGGATAAATGTGATATTCCATACAACAATGGTGTTATTGTAATAGAGGTGGAAAATCAGAGAAAATAAAATATAATAAGTATCTAAAGTCTGTGTATGCTTTCTACCATGGGGGTACTTGGTTTGATCATGTTGATTGGGAACAAGGCTAATCTTAGTGATCGAAGGGAGACGCTGTTAAATATGCTCAACAGAAAGGTCTCTTCCTTTCAGAGCTTACAGAGTATAACCCTGAAGAAATCTTGGGCAGAAACTGCAGGTTTCTTCAAGGTCCTGAAACTGATATGGCTACAGTTAAAAAGATCAGAAATGCTATTGATACCCAAACGGATGTTACTGTACAACTTATCAACTACACAAAAAAACTGGAAAAAAGTTTTGGAATTTGTTTCATTTGCAGCCTATGCGAGACCAAAAGGGAGAAGTGCAGTACTTTATCGGAGTCCAACTTGATGGGAGTGAGCATGTTGAATCACTTCACAATTGTATTCCAGAGGCTACCGCAATTTCGGGTCTGTAAATGTATGATTAGTTGGGTTTGATTGGGTTTTGATTGCATCGGCTCGATTGGTTTCCAGTGAACTAAAATGGCGACTCAAGAAGTGGCTGGAAATGAGGAAGGCGTGAAATGAAGAGATTGAAAGAAGAAGAAGAGATTTTTTCTCATGGTTAATTTCCGAAAATCATGGAGCAAATGAATCTACTGCATTACATGGAACACCTAACCGCAAAGTTACTATCATGGAACACCTAAACGGAAATCATGGAGCAAGGTTCAGCTTTATTATCTTTTAATAATGATGAATTCTCTGAAGATGATTTTGTTAGTATTTCAAGAATTCGTGAAACGTAAAAAAGCAAATGAAACGTATGATAATGTGTTAATGGGTTAAAATCTACTGTTAAGGCATTAATTGAGAAACGAAACTTAATGTTTTTGTTTTTCTTCCAATATTCATTATTTCCTTCTTTTTGTTGTTACCACCATCTAAAAAGTCAACAAAAATTCAAGTGCTCTCCACTTTCCTAGAGGGATGATTTTAAAAGTTCTCATTTTAAAAGAAAAGTTATTAGAAAACCTAAGATTCGGTAACGTCATTTGAAATTTGTATTTACCAAATTCTGAATTTTTCAGAAACGTAAAACAATTACAATGACTATGGAGGAAGACCGCAGTATGCCCAGTGGGGTAAAAGTGTGGTTGCACAGACTATGGGCTTTCAGCCATTTATTAATTAATCTTTAAAGTATAAAAGGTGAAATGATGAAATGAAGTTATGTTCTGGTCTTTGAATTTAATTTCTTAGCGTTCTGCTAAAATAAGTGCGGAATTTTCGGAGGCAGTTTTCTTGATCGTTAAATTGCGGAATTTTCGGAGGCAGTTTTCTTGATCGTTAAATTGTGGAATTTTTCGAATGCAGTTTTCTTGGTCGTTCTAAAGGAAGCAACAGAAACTGAATAAGGACGAATCATAATATACAGGTATGATTTCTTAATTATAATCATAATATATTTCAATATATGAATCGTATGCATGCTGTCTTGAAATTATTAAAAAACGATTAATACATTCAATTTAACAACCGTAGGTCACATTTGATGAAACGTTGAGATGCACTAAAATTTATGCTCTAAAATGTTTTTACATAAAGCATACGTGGGTGTTGATTATTTGATTATAAATAAATCATATTCATATTATAATTAGGCAATATTTTATAGAAATCGTAAGGATTTTATTTGTAGAGAAATAAAATAAAATAATGCTAAATTGTTATGAAAAACAAAAGAACAAGTTTTTTGGTACAATGTCTGAAGTCAAATTAGTAACCAATGTGAGAAACTGGTGGGTAGACTCTGGTGCTACCAAGCATGTCCGCGGAAACAAACATGTGTTCACCTCCTATCAGAAGGTAGGGGAAGGAGAAATGCTCTATATGGGTAACTCGTCCGCAGCACCGGGAAAATTGCAAAAGTTGGGATGAAGCTCACTTTTGGCAAAACTCTCACATTGAATGAAGTTTTCATGTTCCGGACATCTGTAAAATTCTTGTATCTTGTGGTATATTAGATGATAAGGGTTTTATGAATCTGGGAAAAAATAGTGTAACTCAGTGTAAAGACAATGTAGGAAAGAGCTATAAGACAAAGGGTGTTTACAAAATGTAATCTCAATTTCAATAAATAAAATTGATTCCTTTTATGTTTGTATGTTAGTGACTGCTTGACATGGCAGACTTGTTCATGTTATTCAATAATCAATCTGGCGAGCTTACGGTGCATTCCCAAATATAATTTGGAAAGTAAACATAAAGGTGAAATATGTATAAAATTAAAATATGCTAAAATGTCTTATAAGAAAAATGTTCAGGAAAAAATTCTAAAACCCTTAGAATTAATTCCTCAGACCTAGTTGACTTGAACTCAGTACAAACTAGAGGTGAAAATATAATCCCTTAAGGAGATGATGAAGCCATGAATTAGTTCAGGACTACCTGCGAACTTGTGGGGGAAGACCGTCCTCTCAGCTTGCTATGTCCTGAACAAAGTACTTATTAAAGGATCAGATAAATCTCCAAATGACTTGTAGAAAGGTAGACAACCATTTTTCTGCATACTTCAAAAATATGGGGGTGCTTGGCTAAGGTTCTATCCCTCCACATAAGAAGACAAAGATAGGACCCAAAACTGTTAATTGTGTCTTCATAGGATATCCTGAACACATTACAGATTATAGGTTTAGGGTTGTAAGTTCTGATATTTCAGAAATTGGTATGAGTACCATTATAGAATCTAAGGATGTTGTGTTCTTTGGAAAAATTGTTTTTCTTTTGAAATATGAATCTCGCATGATATGTGTTGATCCCCTAGATGTCATTTCTACTAGTTAAACACTACTTCTAGAGGAAGGCAAAAGATTTAGAGTTGAGAAATCTCTTAGAGCATGAAAAATTTGATCATGTAATGAGTTCTAGTGGTTCTAAAATAAGTGAATCTGACAAGTATGTTTACACTAAACTTGTGAATGATGCCTGTGTGATTGTATGCTTGTATGTTGATAATATGATTATACTGGGTACAACCATAGATATAATTTATTCCACTAAGAACATGTTGAATGAGAATTTGACATGAAAGACTTAGGTCCCGCTGATATAATCTTAGGGATGGAAATTTAAAAGAGAGTGTAATAGATATAGTCTTAGTCAGTCTCATTACAGTGAATCTGTACTTAGAAAAATGTAACCAGTTTGATAATAAATATGCGAGTACCCCATATGATCCTTGTTGTAGAATCAAGAAGAACAAGGGTAATGGAGTTTCGTAACTTGAGTATTCACGTGTCATAGGAAGTCTGATGTATTTAATGAACTGTACGAGACCATACATTTCCTATGATGTGAGTAGGTTAAGTAGGTATACATATGATCCGGGACAAGAGCATTGAGATGCACTTATCATAGTGTTAAGGTATCTGAAATACACTTTAAACTTTTTATTGAGTTATGAGAGATACCCTGTAGTTCTTGAAGGATACTGTGATGCAAACTGGATAGCAGATTCAGAGGAGTCTAAATCTACGAGTGGATACGTCTTCACTCTAGGATGTGGATCAGTGTCTTGGAAGAGTTCCAAGCAGACCTGTATCGCTCGGTCCATTATGGAATCCGAGTTTATTGCGTTAGATAAAGCAGGAGAGGAAGCCGCTTGGCTAAGATGCTTTCTAGAAGACATTCCTCTCTGGCATAGGCCTGTGCCATCTATATCTATACACGGTGATAGTCAAGCTGCAATAGCTAATGCTAAAAACAATAACTATAATGGAAAATCCATTCATATTCGGAGAAGACACAATTCTCTAAAACAACTAATCTCGAATGGCGTTATTTCTGTTGACTTTGTGAGGTCTAAGGAGAATATCGCGGACCCTTTGACGAAAGGCTTGTCCAAGGAGATGGTTAGTAATGCATCGAGGGGGATGGGACTTAAGCTCATCAATTAAAACTTGCCATGGAGGATACTCAACCTTGCTGACTGGAGATCCCAAGATCAAGGTTTCGAATGAGACAACTAATTTGTGGTGGGTAAACAAATAAACACTATCAGAGAAATATTTTCTCTATCCCTTCCCTATGGTGTAGACGTGATAGTGTGACTGCATGTGAGGAAGACTTATAGTAAAGTCTTAATGAGTTCTATAGTTGCAATTTAAGATTGAAATGGGGTGTAGCAGTTAACACTCTTGATAGAACTCACCTATCTGAATGAGGAAGTGGGTCGCTTCCTATGAGAATTGAGCTGATTCTCTAGAGCATTCTGAGAAGCGGGATACGTCCATGGCCAAAACAGACACAACGGCGTGAACTTAACAGCACTTTTCCAGAGATATCTCGCGTGGAAATTATTGATGAATTACACCAAACGATGGCAGTTCGATACATCGCGTTCACTGTCCATCAAGTAGTTCCAGCAATTTCTCACTAAGCAAAGGTTCAATCCTTATGGACACCTATTGCTTAAGAGGTATTTCTTGTTTTCCGGTAACTGATTTTTTCGTGTTTCTTCATTCATGTGGGGGATTGTTAGAATTAAAAAAATGATTTGTTAATATTTTATCTTGATGGGAATTGATCCTGGGATCAAAGGGTCGCTAGCCATTATGTGGGTGGAAATAACAAATCCACCTTTTCACTTCTTAGTAAATGAGAAACCCTTGGTTAGTCCCACATTGGACAAACCAATGATGAGGTCTCTCAACGGTTAACACTAATGCTGCCATCTAAAGAAAAGAAATTGTGGATTGGATATGGACTAAGGGAATGGGCTAGTGGGAAAATTAACACATGTGCGGTGCTTCGCACCGAAGCACGCAAGCGGGCCGCGGGCTGCGAGCTTGCCTGTGTTTTTACGTGAGCCGGCGTATGCTCGGCGTGTTCTCGGTGTGAGCTCGGCGTGCGCCTGCGTGTGCCTATCAAGACTCAACGGTTTTATCTTTTAAATTCTAATAACAAATATTTTACCATTTATTATTTATGGGAATTTATTCGAATTAAATAAAAAGATTTTCATAAATACAATTTAATTCTCTTCTCCCAAATTTGCCTATAAAAGAAAAAAGAAAATTTCATTTTTTGGTTACCCCAGTCACAGCTACTATCCTGATGACTTTTCCCCTCTTCCTGCTTTGCTTTGTGCACGTAGAGTAATTCTTATTTTCTTCTTCTTCATTTTTATGTCTGCTGTTAAGTTCACAAAGGGCCAACAAAGTATTGCTAACTGAGTTGGTGTCGGGTAGTTCTATCTTGGACTTGTTTTGTCAGTAGGGGTATAGCAACTCTCAATTTTGAGGTGTACCCGATAAATATCAAGTTAAGGGCAGTTTGTTGAACAGGCGGCTCTACTCATTTGTGTGATAAAAAATTTGTCTGAGTGCTTCTGTCTGTTCTAACTTTAACATCATTGTCAAGTTTCTGTTCAGTTTGTTCTTTGTTGAAGGAATTGCTCCAACATATAGTTCTTGACTATCAACAGGTAAAGGTACCCTCCATTTCCTTATGGCAGCAAATATGACCTTAAACATAGTTGTGAAGGGACTTCCCATGGGCAATTTGTGTCTATAATAGGGAGTACCAGCTAAAAAGACTATTAATGCAACCGCGAGACTGATTGTTGGAATCCCATAACCAAGTCTCCAGCCTACATTATCTTGTATATAAACAAGGAAAGTACTACCCATAAGCGCTCTAAAGAATATGGTAAACATCCACCAATTGAAGAATGAGAACTTTTGAAGTTTCTCCTTTGGATAACATTCGTCAAATTGATCAGCACCAAGAACTATCATGTTGGCCTTGGTTCCACCGGTCCTACACCAAACATGTAGAGTGCAGTAAAGAACACGCTCAAGTGTAGTGTAGATGGTTCCTTGCAATCTGCAACATTTTCTAGTTGGCAAGATGGTGGTTTTAGTCCCTTGACGGAAACTGATAAGGTTAGCAAACACATTCCCTGTATTGAAGGCAAAGCATGCCAAGACACAGAATTAGTCTTCTTGATTTTATTTTTCTGAATCGATGTAGGGCTCAATAGGCTAAAATGAAGAAGTGATCGTATCTTTTTGGTGGACGGAGGGAATATAAAGTTGTACCAAAAACTTACGGTTACGTGGATTAGAGATGCAATTAGGAAGGTCCAATAGCGTCCTAGATGAGCATCGGCAATGTATGCTCCTATAATTGGAGCCAACCAAACTGTGCCGTTCCAGGTGGTTACATTGTTAGCTGCGGTAACAGTCCCCTGATGAAGCTTCTTTGTCAAGTACAAGATAAGGTTGCACGATATGCCATAGAAGGCAAAACGTTCAAACACCTCATAAACTGCAATAAATATGCAGAAGAAAATAAAAACAAAGATGATTATTATCCCAAACCAAAACAAGCTCTATCTATTCCAGAGGATTGTGTGAGGGGAGAGAGAGACCAACGAGAAAGGAGCAAGCTTTCCATACACCTGTCTTGGATCTAAGTATGGGATTTCCTTTAAGATCAATCGAACCATCTTGTGTGTGCAACTCTATAAGAATTTCTTCAGCTACAGCACCTCCAGAACATATACTAGTCATGATGATTTCTTCTTTATCCAGCAAATACAGTACTCGGCCAAAATTTTGGTGGAGTAGTTGAAGAAATTTGTGAGATTATGATTGAGTGCACTAATGATCATCATTTTATAGAAAAATGATTGAATTTGCTCCTACATGATAATACAGTACTTGATGAATCACTGAATTTAGTCAACAAAGGACTACTAACTATATCATATCCATATATAATCATGTCAAGTCATGAGCCCCATGACAGTCAGGATAGTATTTGGTCAAATAAGACATCCGGTGATGACTTTTTTTTGTAAGGGGAGCTTTTTTCCCCTGTATCATCGCTTAAGCTTGCCGCATTTGTATAGAAATCAACACCAGATTATGCACATTCAACCATGATGATGGAGAAGAGATTTTGGAAATGAAAAAAGACGATTCATTATAGATATACATATAAGCACTGGAGATTTCATGCTGATCGAATTAGTAAGTTACTATTACACACATGTATTTCGTGTTCTTATTTGAAATATCTTATTAGGCATTACTCATTCCTCTTCCCTTCATAACATGTCTCCTCAGCCCAGGAATATGAACATTTGATATGTAATCCTTCCAATCTATGCTTCCAACATCAAACCCGAAGCTTCTTTGTTCTTCCTCGGACATCAAATCCATTAACTTCTGAGTATTTGAGTTATCAAATCTGTCATTCATGAATAATTTTGTTAGTCTTGTTACAAATTTCTGACTTAAAGTACGTACGTAGTATATTTATGGTAGGTAAATTCTAACCTTCCACCATAGAATGTATATGGTTCATATATATTGGCCAAGTACTTGGCCTGTTCAACAGATTTCCTGCAAATAACATCAAGTCTTTTTGACAACTTCCCTTGTGAAGAAGCAACAGCTGGAGCCATTACTCGACCACTTCTTTGAACTGCCTCTGTCCAAATATGTGAAGAGAAATCACACATTGAACTAAACAACTTCATTTTGGGTACTTGTATTGGCCTTCCTCTTGAATCCATGTATGGGGAAGAGCTGAAATGCTCAAAAAGCAGACCAGCTAACTCTTGAAACACCAATGGGTTCACTACAGAAGATGCAATCTGGTAAATATTTATTCCTGGTTTCCCTGCTTCACCGTGCTTTGCCATGGCTGCTAAGGTTGCATTCACCACCATGTCCGCCGGTACCTACAACGTTAGAAATCATATCTGTTGAATGATCTAAATTAAAACAACTTTTAGGACAGCAATTGAAATGTAATAGCACATACCACATCAAGAACTCCTTCTGGGTCAACCAAAAAACCTGTTAGTTGGCCTTTACCATAGTATAAGACTATTGGATCCATCATCCTGAAATTCACTTATATTTAGAGAGAGAAAAATATGGAACACATCCTCAAAAAAAATCAGAAAAATGATGAGCTAGTACATCAACCACCTAGTTAGTAAAACATAATTGAAGCAGCATCTAGTGGTCACCTGTTTCCTTCCATCCATCCTGGGAAAGGTTCCTTGTAAGTACTCTCGATGACACTTGGACGTATTATGGCTACAGGTATATCCCCTCTCATATTGTCGATCATCATTTCTCCCATGGCCTTAGTGAACACATACGTGTCTTGCCAACCGTAAATTCTGGCCCTGTTAAAATTATATAAACCATCTTCCAGAAAAGAATGAGCATCATAAAAAAAAAAGGTTAAAACCTTTAAGATGGAAATGAGATTATTTTAAATCTTTATTACCTTTCTAAACCCAATTCTTTCATTTTTTGAGACATTAAATTTTCTTGGAAAGTCTCTTTCGAATCCAAAGCCAACTTCATTTCAGCTTCAACATCTAGCAGTGATGGAGCTCTTGGATGGGTATCAGATGTGAGTTGTTCCCTTGCTATGCTATCCCCAATAGAAAATGGTTTTTCCAAGATTCTACCTTGTCTTTGTCCATTAACATAGGCTGTCAATGAAAATAAATAAGTATTATAAAGTCTAAAATACACTAACTGAGGAACAAAATTACATTCAAGTTTGTTTAGACTGCTAACTTGTATTCTTACCAGTTGATACTTGCAAGAATAGTTGAAGTTTCTTGCATCTTTTTGCCAAGGTCATAAGTCGATACGGTCCTCGGGTGTTTATGTTCATAGCAACATCATACCTGCAAGCATACAACTACCTGTGTGAGAGAACACATGTATCGGTATATTTCGAGTATAAGGCCACTAGTCAAGTGTCAATAGTGAATGTGGTGGTGGTATGTTCTGATTTTGGACGCAATAGTTTGATATTTCACTCACTTGTTGCCAGGACATGCTTTGACGTGTATCAGTTACTTGTAATGCAGTTATAATATACTAACTTTTGGGATACAAATAGCAATATCATAGCCAGAAACAAAACTAGAGCCGTGAATGTAAAGAATCAAAATAGGTAGGAGGACATGCACCTTTCGTCGAATGTGGTGTTAGCTGCAGAATTAACAATTATATCAACTTCATTTGCAATTTCACCAGCTAAGTTTGGTTCAATACCAAGATTAGTTTCACAGACATTTCCTAAAACAGGAACCAATTTGCTCAACATGAAAGTGGTGTAAGATCTTCCATGGAATTGTTGTAGACACTTAAAAAGTTCTGTGTTTATGATCTGAAAGATAAACACATTTCTAAGTGAACACAATGGCATTGAAAATTTGGCAGAAGTATTAGTTTCATTTTCTCTATAAAAAGACATACTTCCTTCTTTAATCTCTCAACTGCTGCTTCCTTGTTTATTGCTTTTATCATAACATATATCTTACCGACATCAGGCGCAGTCCTCAAAATCTTCTCAATTAGAACTGAAATCAACAAATCATATTACGAACAATAAATCATTAGTAGACAAAACTAAATCAATAAATTTTGAAACATTTTTTATACCTTTGCCTAAGAACCCAGTTGCCCCAGTAATAAGAAGTTTTTTTCCTTTAAGAAATCTGACAATTCCGATTCCTTCAGGGAACTCCATGAAAGTGTTATTGATTCTTTTGTAAGGAACCAAATCCTTCAATGCTACATCTACATCTTCTTGGTTTGCAGTATTTTGTGATGATAAAACCAAATTTCCAGCATCAATTGTAGCGGTACCATGGTCAACTGTAGCGGCCACTGTGGCGGGTACAGATGATAATGCTGGTGATCTTTCAGTCAGTATTGAAGGTAACCCATTAGAAGTTTTTACATTTCCATTGCTGCTGCTTTGGCAAAAAACTAGCATATTCTTAACACTCTTATTACTTTTCTTCCATGTCAGTGTCGACGCATTATCCATGCAATGTCGGTTATGGCATGTTAAATCTGACCTCTTTGTGATCAAATTTGGTTCCACTGAAACGGGATTATTGAGGACGAAAGCTCTCATAATGACTGCAAAAAGATCAAAAATTGTAAAACCAAAAAAAAGAAAAAAAACTAATGGATTTGAAACAAAAGGTTGTTGTACTGAAAACTTAGCTAAACAGTTCCTGAAAACTAAAAAACGGCTAGAAAGGTAGTAAACAAACAAAGGATAGGTAACATGAAAAAGATGGGTGGGAGGGAATGAGGTTTTAAGGGTGAAGAAGATGTGAGTTAGGTGGTATGAATTTATAACTGAAGAATGTGTTTGTTTTATTCTACAAAGAGGCTCTCTTTTGCCACCCTTATTCACACACTTTTCACCAACGACTAAGAAGGCGCTGCTTAAATTTTTTTGTAATTTCTTTTCAACATCTTATCTAAACATGAGCTACGTATGAGAAACTTTGAAGAGAGAAATTGAAGGAGAAAGAAACGATCATTCATTCTTCGGGTTAGTTGAAGGTAACCGCTATTAATTCTTATGGAATCTTTGTATTGCCTGAATTCATTCATCCAACAACAAGTTATTTTTGTATGTATTCTTGAAGGTCTAGTGTTCCTTAAAATCTTATGTTAATGATAAGTTTCAAATGTATTTACTTTTATTAATCTAAGGTTCAAAGAATGTTTTTCTCCAGAAAAGAAAAAAAGTTGGAAATCCAGTAGAAATGACAAGTATTCATTTCGAGTCCCCGAGTTTCCTGGCAAACCCAGAGTTGAACTCTATGGAATCATAAAGGACCGTGTGCAAATAAACACATATACCTTTTTCGTATTAGACCAAGGACAGTCACAATGTACTCTTTGCTCTAAAACGAAAACACTAAAGATAGACCAAATATGCAAGTCCAAATATAGATCAAGGCTGTGTTTCTGGAAAAAAATTCAACTGAGACCCACATATTTGCACAAAAAAACAGCCCCTTAAATTTTAGAGTGGTGGGAGGCGCCACATCAGCCCCTAGGATGGACTATCAATTTTGATCTACCTCTAATGACTCCTGCTCTAAAAAAAGAAGAAAAGTAAACTTCTCCCCAAGAGGTAACATAGAAAAAACCTTAAAAATTCTACCTCATTAGATTAGTCATTTTTTTTACGATCCCAGTGGACCAACATCATAAAAAATAACATAAAACTAGCCATCACGAAAAATTATATAAAACGTCAAGACTCATAGCTTTTCTATCTATATATCTTTCTAATTGTTATATGTCGATGTATATTCAGAAAGCAAGGTGTTATTGTCCTTTGTTTTTTTGATTACCTTTTTATCTTGTTTCATTTTCAAACTGAGTATGCTATAATGAGTTGATTTATCTTTCTCCTGTCTTGATTTCTCTTAAATTAATCTTTGTATCAGTTTTTTCTCTTATTACGAGGAGCTAAGAGCATCTATAATGGGAATTTGATCAGGTTCTTATGTGGTAGTCTTGTAAAGACATTGTTGTGTGATATGGAAGCAAAATTTCCTTGATAGAAGGAGATTTAAGAAATCCATCTCCAATGGGATCTTTTTATATCAAACTAGTTGTATATGTAATACCGCGAGTTCCGGACCAGGGTCAAACTCATATGGAGATCCGAATTTAAGGCGTTACGGGTTGGAACGAGACTGGTGCATATATATTTCAACTAATTTACTTATCCAAATTATATTTAGGTGACTGTTTCCACCCTAATTTGTAACTTGTTTAGTCTAAGCAACCCCACCAAGGCCAAGGCAAAGGAAACAACAATTTATATAATAAGGTTAGCTAGTTTAAGTGTAACCCGACCCAAAACGCTATATGAAAATACCGGATATTGCATTCTACCACCCTTAAAAGAAATTTCGTCCCGAAATTTAGAACATACTTATAACCTCAAAATTCCACTTAATATATATAATACTATAATAAACAAGAAAATTCAATTCATCACACAACTAGCAATTCGCATGAATTCGACAAAAATCATAATTTATCTAATAAGATGGAACAAGTAATAGAACAATCAAATCAAATAAGCATACATAACAATTCATACGAAAAAATTTATTTTATGGTCCCATGTAAGATCTAATGCCTGGAGCTCTGATACCAACTTGTAACATCCCGAGTTCCGGACCAGGGTCAAACTCATATGGAGATCCGAACTTAAGGCGTTACGGGTTGGAACGAGACTGATGCATATATATTTCAACTAATTTACTTATCCAAGTTATATTTAGGTGACTATTTCCACCATAACTTGTAGCTTTTCTAGTCTAAGCAACCCCACCAAGGCTAAGCAAAGGAAACAACAATTTAAATAATAAGGTTAGCTAGTTTAAATGTAACCCGACCCAAAACGGTATATAAAAATACCGGATATTACAGTACAAATATGATTAGTTAGATAATATTAGATTAAAATATGAAAAAATTATATATCCACAAAATTAAGAAAATGTAGATGCCACATATCCTTCACATTGTTTAAGTGAACCTCTAAATCTAGAGGATGAGTTTAAGGGTTCTAACTGTCTCTCCAACTCATCTTCACATCCTACCCTACACTTCCATTCGAGAATGATTTTCGTTAAAAGGAGAATATTTCATAGATATATCCGTGAAAATAGGAATTCATGAGAGTCTCATTGGAGATGCCCTTTGGTTTGCATCTTACTATCCTGTTTCACCAGTAGTGGATCGTCAGTAGCAGTTGTGCTTTTTTACTGCAGTTTTACATTAGAAGTTTTCTCTCTTAAGAGTTGTGTTATTCCATCTCTCTCCTCAGTTACCAAACAGTTTTTTTTTTTTAAGCAGTGGTGCTGATTATCATAATGTTTGAGCATTTGCTATGTGAATGTTTTTCCATCTTTAGAGAATCTCCAACGGGAGTATGTAATTTTCCTATTTTGACGGATTCCTAAATAATCATCTCCAACGGAAACTTATAAAGAGAAAATATAAGCTTATACGACATACGATTGGATTTACATCCTCTAGTCCATCCTCTTGTTTTAGAGGATCTCCTAGAGGATTTAGACAATCCAATAGGTATTTAATTCCCTAGTGTTTAGGACAAAAAAGTGCTCTACCTATATCAATATATGGCAAGTGTAATCTTCTTCACATTGTTACACGGTTGGAGGTGATTATCTTAAACTTCCTAAAACTAAGAAAAGTTTAAGTAAAAAGGATCAAATGATGTTTTCTTATACACATCTAATTCACAATTCTTCCCCGTCAGTTATAAAATCATGACTCATTTTCTCCGGACCTATAAGCGTTACGTATGTACAAACCCATTATTCAACATATTAATTGCTGAAAATATTGATCTTACTCATGTGTATATGTTTGCATTCTTATGGTTTAACTATGTTTGTACTCGTAATTTCTTTCTAGGCAGAGAAGCCCACTTTATCAAATAGCAATTTATAGATACTTTTTGGTTGCCTGGTGGCTGATGTTGGTAGTACCGATGAAGGGAAAACGTCCCTGATACCAATTATGCTTGGGAACTATCTCCAATTGTTGATATAGATGTTGCGGTTGTTTCGATGAACTGTTGGTTGTGTTCCACATGTTTTATGGATCTACAATGCAAACTAAGCCTCAAGCTCCTAGAAATCCTATGTGTTTCTTTTTGAAACTCTTTTATTTGATTGTGAAGAAAGTTATCATGATTTTGATATAGATTGTAGTAAAATTCGTTTTAAATTGTTTGTATCGTTCTTTGTGTTAGTATGATTTTTCTTTAATTTTTGTATTTTATATATACACTACATATAAAAATAGTTAAAACTTCGCCAACTGTCCACACTTAAATTGCCACATCACAAAAGGCCTATTTCAGCCAATAGAAAGCGAGGGTTTCATCACCGTTCAACGTGAGAGATCCATTTGTCGAAAACTTTTAATTTTTAAATAGACTAGTATGTAACATGTGCTACGCACCGGGGCTGATGGAAACATCTAATTAGGTGTGGTGGTGCTTCGTCTCGCACCCCTGGTTAAATGCATAAGATTTTATTTGTAATAGTCTTTGATCAGTTTGATTTTTGAAAGGTATAGGAAACTCTGATGCCATATAGATATTTAATGATTAGAAGAAAGAAGTTGATTCCCTAAATTTTGGATTTAAAATAATTAAACTTATATATACATCTATTATTTCGTTCATATCTGACTATCTCACTGAGTTATATATAAGAGTTATGATATGACATGTAATTTCATTATGTTTTCGACTTGATACGTTCATTAAATCAATAGTCGTTGGCTAATTAAGTTTGAACTCTATTTTATAATTCATGTGGGCATTTCACCAATCTATTTTAGTCTCATGATACAGTTCAATAGGCCGGAGTAATTCACTATCTTTTTGTACTTCTATATCGTTTAAGCCACCACTGACTACTGTAGTTTATACCTTATCCAAGATGGGTATTTTTCCTTAAGAAATAATGCCATGGTAGCATTGTTAATTATAATATTTGCATCCATGATAAAAGTTTGAGTAATTGGTTCCCCGTGGTTCCATTTAGTTTAAAATTTCCACGATTGATTTTTGGTTAAAAAAAAATTAACGTTATAGTGTTGGAGAATAATAATATGTTTCAAAAGCAATGTGCCTAAAATAAAATACCCATGCTATTTATAGTCTTTATTAATAAGTAAACACGTCATTGCCTTCTTCATCTATCTCGACCAACGGTGGCATGTCAGGATCCCTCTCCATAATCTTTGTCATTTTATTATCATGTTCATCCAGTTCGATCAATGTTGGAATGTCATCATTGTTTTCTATAGTCTCGTACTTTCTTTTGTTTACCAGGTCTTTCTTAGTAGGTTTCTGGAGTTGTTCTCTATCAGGAATAAATACTTCATCAGTTATTTGGTTTTTGTAGAGACCTTCTCCTGACGATTTGCATGGATATACTAATTATTCTCCAATTATATTTATATTCGTCGTCCAGATGCATCAGGACATCTTAAAAAAATTCTTGATTAGTATGATTATTTTTTATGAGTAAGAAAATTTGATATCCTTTAATAATCCAACTATGGTATATCCATGATTTAAAAAGATTTGGATATCACGAAAGTATGGAGTAAATTTGATATCCTTTAATAATCCAACTATGGTATATCCATAGTTTAAGAAGATTTGGATATCACGAAAGTATGAAGTAAATTTTAAGTTGCCTACCAAAGAATTTAGAAATGCCTAAACCAAAATAGAATACCAGTTCTGGATGCATATGTTCACTCCGTACACCTTTACAGTGGAAACTAAAAGCATTGAATTTTGATACCCTTTTATAATCCAAATTTTTATATATTGTTATATTCAAATTTTTGTTCGAACTGTGGTCAAGATGGAAAAGATTTTCAAACGTTGCTAGATAATCAATCACCTGCCTATTCATCAGGACATCACTCATACCGGAGTTCTAAGGTATGAAAATTACAAAACATACAATTTATTGTAAATTTTCTTGGACTGATCCAAATTGACGTGAGAAACAAAAAACACGCTTAAATACTACTCAGAGTGTACATGTTTTTGTATTCCCCTTCCACCTTATTATCATGTTCATCCATTATCATGAGAAACAAAAAACATGCTTAAATCCCTTTGTATACTCCCCTTCCACCTCATTATCATGTTCATCCAGCACTATCAACAGTGACATATCACCGTTGCTCTTTATATTCTCTTACTTTCTCTTGTTTGCCAGGTCTTTCTTAGATGGAGCTATGCACCGGGTCATGTAGGAGTTTGTCAATTTGGTTTGGCGGGGATTTACCCTAAATCCATTGTACAGATGCATTAAACTTTTATAAAGAAATCCTGATTAGTGTATATATTTTTAATCGAAAGGAAAGTTTGATACTCTATAGTGTTATACATATTGTTTTAAAAAAATTGCACATGACAAAAGTATGAATGAAATTTTAAGTTACCTACCAAAGAATTTTGTGTTAGAAATTCTTAAAACAATAATGGAATATCAATTCTAGATGTGTCTACGCTATACACCCTTGACGATGGCAACTAAAAGCATCAACTAAATCCTTATTTATTGTTATAGCCAAAATTTTGTTTGAATTGTAGCCAAGATGGAAAAAAAAAATTCAAACATTGTTGGTTGATTAAATTACCATCTTATTCACCACTTTTCATACCAAACCATCAAGGTATGAGAATTACAAATGACCTAATTTCTTGTAAATTGTTTGATTTTGGTCTAACTCAACGTGAAAAACAAAAAGCAAGATTAAATTAGAAATTGAAATGGATTAATAATTACAACAAAAATCCGTTTAATTCAAGATTTACACAACTTAGTTTTTTGTTTTATAAATTTTGGCATTAAAGTGTCGAGAATAATAATATGTTTCAAAAGTAGTGAGTTCAAAAATAGAAAGACATGGTAATTAAATAAGATAAAGTAAGAGAGTATAGAGAGTGACGATGACATACCATATACAGTTGGTCGAGACAGATGAAGAAGACAATGAAGTGTTTACACATGAATAAACATTATACATGGAAGGAAATGTTTATTTTAGACGGTGTTTGGAGTTTTTATTTTTCTAGAATAGATACTGAATCCATACTTTGGTTTTTAAGAAGACTTTCTCTTGGTGATCTGTATGGATTTATTGATTATTCAATTATGGACCATTTCTCTTATAGATTTAAAATTTCTCACGATTACAACAACATTATGGATTGATGTTCCACTACCATTCTTATTATGGAACTCAAGTTCCTTTTGTGATGAGGGTCAGTGTTATTGTCATCTGAACACGTATTTTTGAATATGATCGTAAAAGATATCTCAAGTATGAAGATTGGGTTTCTAATCTCCTCACCTATAAAAATTAGAATTTTTATTTCATGCGATGACCATTGAATAACTGTAAAGGACAAATAAAAAAGAGTATAAAAAATGTGAAACCTTATATTATCATAAATTAAATGAGTAGAATAGCTAATATTTTATAGGTTGAAAGAACATGTTTTTCAGATGGGTTGAGTATCTGCTTAAAAATGAAATGGAGCTTCGGCAGCACGCGTGATGTAGTTTTAAAATAGTGGTAAAAGATTCGATACTCATACTTGTAAAGATTTGATTTTTAAACCTAATTTTTTAATACTTAAAAATAAAACAGATTAAAGTAAAATTGATTTCAAATTATGGAAAGAACTGAGACTAAGGATTCCACCATTAGACAATTTTTCAAGTGATTTAGCATTGGTAATTATCTTGCAAATTATATATTCAATTTATTCAAAATATTGTGAAAGTTAGGTTTTCAAAATAATAGTTGTAAATCAAAAGTATGAGACATCAAAAGCTCTAAACTCAGCATGACTCGTCAAAAGAAAACACAACTAATTGATAAAAACTATTTTTTTCAAATTTAATTCAAAGCAAATAATAGTAAAAGAATTGCAAACCAAATTAATTAAAAAAAGTATACCAATTTATTATTGGAAAATGGCTTCCTTCGTCGCCTTAGCAATGGGGTTTAGCTCCTTATGTCAAACACCCTCTCAAAATACATTTTTATAGCTCAAAATGCTTAAAAGAAGAGAAAAATAGAAGTAACACAGAAAACAGATACGGATATAAGTGTTGCAGAGACTGTTTTCTGTGTTGTTGAAGAGAGAAAATCACACAGAGAATAAAGTACGGTTTCTGAGTGCAGTAGATTATGAAAGAAAAGGTGACGGAGAAAATGACGGTTCTTTGGCGTAGTCTGTACTTCTTCTTCCTCCTTCACATCGTGAATATTTTTTTTCCTGAATTTTTTTCTATGGCTCTGGATGATTTTTTCCTTCAATCTCTTGGCTATTTATAGGATTAGTAAACCCTAATAGCCTTCCTTAATCGATAAGGACTAGAAAACCTATCCAAAACCAACTCCAAATGATGTTAATCCGAACCTCATGAGAAAACAGGTTCACGGCAACTGTGTTGATTCTCCAGCCATTTTCACGGCGTAAAACTCCCACTGCAAGCGTGTATAAGCAAGTGTAGATTGTTTCTTCATTTTGGTAACTTGAAATCACCTAAAAATCCCTTAAAACTTGGTTCTTGACTAACTCATATATTCTTGCTTAATGAAGAAATAATTCCCGCCTTTTCCGGATTTTGAATTTGAAAGGGGGTGCCCGTAATCCAACTGGTGGGTGCCTTTATCAATTCTTCTGGGTGCCTTTAGTAATCTTGCTGGGTGCCTTTAACAACTTTTTGAGTCGATTTTTCCTCAAATATTTATTCTCAAAAATACCTACAAAGACACAAAAACCCATAATAAGTACAAAATAAAGCACTAGTAGAATTGAGAATTGAGCATAATTTAGACACAAAAATGTGTCTATCAACGCCCCTATAGAATTGAATCATTATAATAAACTCGACGTGTACACGCAAATCCAAAGATGTTTAGCATATTATAGGTCTTCAAATTCATTCTCGCCGAACTTATAGAGATTCAATGTCTACTCTCGTGACATGTCAAAATATCTTTAATATTTAGTATCTTATGTGTCAGTATGTTCATAGTTAAGCTCGAAAGGTAACATTTGGTAGTGATAAACGACTAAATTTATAAAGCTATAGTTTTCCTAAGGTGTTTATTATTATTTATTTATGCATGGATAAAAAAAAAGTGGGCAAGAACAACAGACCTCTGAAGAAGAGGTAGTTTTGGTGGAACTCATAAACTCTCAAGATTCTTGAACCACATACCATTAAAGAAACTAAAGATTCTCATGGGTTTGAGTAGTGTAGGGAGATGCTGACGAAACTCCCTCAAATTCAAAAACCCTAGGATTTAATAAATATTGATTAGATTAAATTAGTAAAATTCATATTATTAGATATCCAACAAATTGAACATTAAATATCTTAGAGTGTTAACTAATGTTCATCAGATCAAGTAATTTTTCCATGGATCCAACGGGATCTTATATTTGCAACCCATACAGTATGCCCATGATTCACAAGAATGAATCACAGACACCGTTAACTATAATTGAAAAACCATATTTTATGTTTTATGCAACCAGACAGATACATGATACTGACTGATTGATTAAAGGTTCAGATGAGGAAATTTACATTAAAGTTTGAGGAAATTTATTAGATAGGTCATGTGTGTAATATGAAGAGTATATAAAAGACTATTGAATTAACCTTTCTAGCCGTATTTGACTCCTACAAAACCCCAGTTCACTTGGAATTCATTGTGCAGTATTTGACTCTTTTAAATGTCAGACTGAGAATGGCTTTAGTTATAGTTAGAAGAATTTGTTGCTTATCTAAAATAACAGAAGCCATCATATACATCGTAATTTTATTAGACACAATCACTGGTGAAGCTTGTTCAACTCCACATATGGTATCTAGGAGAGGATCGGTGTGAGTCTCATACATGTTAGCTAACATGGGTCTTCATCTTGGGATTACTTGGCAACTTTTAGAGAATATAAAGTATGTGATATCCTCAAATAAAATCCTACATAAATTGTTGAACATAATTAGAATGCGGATCTAAAGCAGGACATATGCATCAGGTCATAACAGTTGAAAACCAAAAGGATTAAGCCATGATTGATGCCTATCATAGTTAACATTGATCACCTTGAAAGTACACTTAACTAAAAACCTCTCATGAGTCGATCTTTTGTCAAAGATGCATTTCAACATCAATTTTATACCTATAAAATTCCAAAAAGAGATCATATAATAACCTTACTTGACATTTTATTTCTGACAGCTCAGCTTGCTCCACCCAAGCAATTGCATGATCAGTATCATCTAAAACATTCCCAAGAAATGTTACATCATAGACCTTCACAACCTCAAAGTACTTTTCTGTCTCCAAAGCCCAACGCCCATCAAATCCTTTAAATAATCCACATTTACACTAGCATGCAAGAACATAGTACTAACCATCATCATCCTTCAACCTTTATTTTCCACGAAAATCTTCGAGAAATTCCCTAGATCGGAAATGTATACATCAGATGTCAGAAAGCATGATATGCACAAATAAAAACATATTTAAAAAAATTTAGATCACACACTTACCTTATTGGCTGAAGGAAAGTAATAACGCCAAAAAGTAATTAAGCCAAACAATTCAAGTATAAGAACATGAAGCATTTAAAATTGCAATAGCTTGAATGATATAGATGTTACTGAACTAAACAAAACTTTAAGCTCATTCAAACCCAAAGTTAATAAGGCACACCAATGTACCTTCCACTATTTAAGTCGGTTTGCATATTTTATTACTTCTGACTAATGGATACAATATGCAAATATACTAACTAAACTTTTATCATCTTTTAAAATTTTATGAAACCAACTCATACTTTCCAATGGATACACACTATTTTTTTATTATCAAAATCACATGTCTAAGATTATAAAAGGAAAGAGTACAACATAAACTTCTATAAATTTGAAGCAAAAAAATCATCAGTGCAATTAGAAACAAAATAAAATCCATATTAAAAGACAGGATTAATCAAGGAGTTAAACTCACATGTTCCTCTTAGCATGAACTGTTGGACTTCGAAAACAAAAAATGTGGGAAAAGTAATAGAGAATTATAAATCAAAGAAAGCAGTTAAGACATTCAAACTATTCAAACCTTTTGAACCTAAAGTTAGTGGGAATTATAGAGTAAACCCGTCTTAGCAACTGCAACTGAAAATCAGCCTAGGTAAATTTTCTTGTCGATTACTGTCTTGGTTGTTCACTTAACTGAATTGGGTGTTTGAAAAATATGAGAGATAAGAGGTGTTTGACTCATAGTCATTACTTTGATTACCCTCGTCAGATACTAAGTGGTGAGAAACAAAAATCGGTAGCTCGTCGACTGTATGTTCTTCATAAAACTGACAGTTAATCATTTGGGGGAATGTAAACTAAGATTATACCATCTAACTCGGTTATGTAGTAGTAATTGAAAAATAAAACCGAAATGAAATAAATAATTTTGTAAGAAGATACAATAGATATTGTTTGAGGAACTTCCAAACCCACCAAAGACTGGCATAGATTGGTTTCTTCCCGGTTTAATCAAAGAGAATACATGAAAGAATAAACTGTAAGTCTTATGTACTTAATAATATGTTATTTGTTACATAAATGATCTACAACACATCTACATTATTTCATAAAATCAATCAACAAAAGGGAGCTGAACTATCAATTTAAGTGTGATCATACAAAAGGTAACTCTAGGTGATTAAAGATGAACATGCTTGTAACTAACAGTATGAGCTTAAAATGTGAGAACACATGTTTTTGTTATAATAAATAACAAAACTTTCCCAGGCAAGATCTCTAACTTGTAAAGTAAAAAACATATCTTCAAAATGAACTTCCTTAGCCAGGTAATCGACTCCAATTGTTGTTTTATACTGATTACTAAACTTCCTATTCACATACTTGCTTTATCAATTAGTTTTGCTGATTGATTTTTTCGTCCCATTCAACATGATCCAGAAACACAAAAAAAAAATCAGGTCATGGAATTGAGCCTCATATACAATTTAAGGTTCTACTTCTTCATTGTTCGTACTGTTTCGGGTAATATTAACATGGGTATCATACATAAATCAGTAAGTTTCTACAGAGATGGTTCCTTTATATGAAATCCTTGTATGAAAATCACTACTAGAATCTAAAATCCCACTAACCAAAAATATTAAACAAAAAGTTAATAGCTACTGATACTTACACATTTCTAGTTTCCTCTAACAAAAAACTGCAAGAAAAGACATCAAAATAATTAAAATTACATAAACCCTATTAATCCAAATAGCTCTTAGTGTTAAAAAAGATAGTAAAAATAGTACCTTTCTAGAACCAACCATGGCAACAACACCTCTACAACCTTTTAGGAGATGAAACCCTGAGATTAGTACCAATCTGACGAAAGAATGATTCAGTAGTAGAAAGACTGGGATCTCTCAGATTTCACTTAACACACTCTTTAGTCTTTACCAAAAAAACAAGGAAAAATGTTTCTGAGCAAATTAAAATCTCTGAATTGTGCAACAGAATTGGTATGGATAGTAGTATCAGTGAAGGAGACGTCTACAAAATTAGTATCAAAGAAGTATTCCCAACCGTACAAATCACAACCAAAACCAATAATTCAACAAAAATTACACGAATATCTCAAATTGAAACAAAACTACAAAATTCTCAAACTAAATACCCCAAAGTTTCTCTTAGATCTATAATCAAGTATTATACTAAAAACCCTTATACTAAAATTAATTCCAAAAAAACAAAACAATAAGCAAATAAAGATCTCAACAGATTTATTTGAAAACCCTTGTAATTCAAGAGTAAAATTATATCAATTTGAAAATAATGGAGAAAAATAACGTTGTTGTTAAGTTATGGTTGCAAAAGGACAATCGACAGGCAAATACAATGTGAATTCTTCCAAGTCAAATATCATCGTTCAAAAGGCTAATCCAGTTTCAGGCAGATGAATTAGCTTAACAGTCATACAAATAGTTGAAACTATTTATCCTGTCTATTTCAATTTGATGTTGCAATGATAGGAAGACATCTATCAGTTCTAACCTTGATAAGAACATCCATGAGGTAACTTAACTGTGTCTTGGAGGACACCTATTCCCTAAGAGGTATTTCTCGTTTTCTGATATTTTATTTTCATCGGATTTTCATTCATGTGGGGAATTGTTGGAGAAAAATGAACTTAAAATGTATTTTGGTCTTGGTGGGAATGGACCTTAGTACCTAGAAGTCACTAAGGGACACTAGCTCATTTTTCACTATTGTGAATGAAGAACCTTTAGTCCCACATTGGAGAGACTAGAGATGAGTTCTCTCTTTATTACCACAAAAAATGCAACTAAGGGAGGGCCCTTAGAGTTTATAAGCTTTTTTGGTTGGGAGAGGACTAAGGCAATGGGCTAGTTGGAGCAAACATACTTTTCACACATGTGCGGTGCTTCGCACCGAAGCACGCACGCTTGCGGGAGTGACTGTAGCTACTGCTGCGGGATAGAGTATGCTTGCGGGTGCATGCGTAGCTGAAGCTGCGGGCCAACCAAGACTTACGTTTTTGAACATAAATTATTTCATTAAATTTTGTTTTAAATGTGGGGGCGTATGACCCGACGAGAATAACTCTTGTCATAAAAGAAAATAAGTTTTGCCTGTTTTATTACCGTTTCAAATTAAATTTCGCACTTAAATTTTTGATTAAATGAAAATTTATTCTCATTCAATACTATGTGGATTTCACTCTTCTTTTGGATATAAAAGAAAAACGAGTTTTTCATTTCAACTCACTCCAGAGCAGGCTACTATCTCTAGCTCTTTTCCCCTCTTCTCGCTTTGTTTTGCGCAACTGTGTGTTTATTTACCTTCTATTATCTTGCTGTTAAGTTCTTGAGGGTGATTAGTATTGTGCTTATACTAATCATAACGGGCAGTTCTATCCTGGACACATCTCCTCTATTGGGGTATGGCATCTCTCATTATTGTGGAGTACCCGAGGACTATTGTGTTAAGGACAATTTGATGAGCAGGTGGATCTGTCCTTGTGTGTGTATCAACATCAGACTGTATATCATTTCAGTGATTTTCTAACGTTAACAATTTTCTCTGTTTAGTGTTATTTCCATTGTTGCAGAACCAACAATCTTAACACAATATCTATTTCTTCTTTTTCAATGGCTAAAAGTGATGTAGACAGACCACAAAAATTCAATGGCAAAGATTTCAAAAGATGGCAATCCAAGATGTTGTTCTTTCTGAGTTTCACATGCTTGATGAATTAGTTCTGAAATCCTTTGATGAGAGTTTAAATGATGCAGGAAATGAAAGAAAGTTAAAAAGTTGGAATGGACATAACTATATGGCCAAAAATCATATTCTGAACTGTTTAGAATATGCTATTTATGATTTCTATAACGCAAAAGAAAACTTTTCTGCATTTGACTTATGGACTGCCTTAGAAGCAAAATATGAAGCGGAAACTGTTGGAAGTAAGAAGTTTCTGGTTGCCCGGTTCCTGGAATACAAAATGAAAAATGACAAATGACAAATCTGTAGTTGACCAATTTCTTGAACTTCAGCGCATTATCAATGAAATTATTGTTGAAGGTATGGTGATAGATGAAATATTTCAAGTGTCTGGGTAATTGAGAAATTACCTTCTTCATGGTCTGAATACAAACAAAGACTGAGACATGAAACTGGTGAAGTCAGTATGGTTGAATTGGGTAAGAAGATTCAAGTGGAAGAATTGTTGTGTTCAAAAGACAAAAATGTATCTTCCGCAAGGGACATGTCCAACAAGGCTCATGTAATGGAACACAAGTCTTCCGCAAGCCTGAAGCAGCAACCGCAAGCCTGGTCCGCACAAGAAAGTTACTTTTTCGAAACCCAAATATGGCATTGGTAAAATTAAAGGTGCATGTTATGTTTGCGGAATTCCTGGCCATATGGAAATGCATTGTAGAAAACGCAAGGACTTTAATAACAAAAAAAACAATGCTAATTTGGTTGAAACCAACAAGATCGAGTTTTCTGGCACGGTGTCTAAAGTCAGTTTGGTAACCAATGTGAGAGAATGGTGGGTAGACTCTGGTGCTACCAAGCATGTCTGAGGAAACAAAGATATGTTCACCTCCTATCAGAAGGTATGGGAAGGAGAAAAACTCTACATGGGTAACTCGTCCGCAGCACAGGTTGCGGGAAAAGGCAAAGTTGGGCTGAAGCTCACTTCTGGCAAAACTCTCACATTGAATGAAGTTCTTCATGTTCCGGACATCTGCAAAAATCTTGTATCTTGTGGTGTGTTAGATGATAAGGGTTTTAAACTAGTTTTTGAATCTGGGAAAGTTATTGTCACTAAGGGTAAGGATTATGTAGGAAAGGGTTATAAGACTGAGGGCCTTTACAAATTGAATGTAACCACTGTTGAAATGAATAAAATTGATTCTTCTTATGTTTGTGTGTCATTGAATGTTTGGCATAGTAGACTTGGTCATGTAAACTATAAATCAATGAATAAACTGGTTAGCATAGGCTGCATACCCAAATTTACTTTGGAAAATGAACATAAATATGAAATATGCGTAGAATCAAAATATGCTAAAAAATCTTATAAGAAAATATTCAAAGAAATTATTAAAACCCTTAGAATTAATTCATTCAGACCCAATTGACATGAAATCAGTTCAAACTAGAGGTGGTAAAAAATGGTTTGTCACATTTATAGATGACTGTACGAGGTACTGTCAACATATATTTACTTAAAGGTAAGGATGATGCCTTAGAAGCCTTTAAGATATATAAACTAGAAGTTGAAAACCAAATGAGTGCTACTATTAAAACTGTTAGGTCTGACCGTGGTGGTGAGTATGTAATTCTTATAGGATATTTTTGCATAGAACACGGCATTATACATGAAGTAACCCCTCCTTATTCACCACAATCTAATGGTGTGGCTGAACGGAAAAACTGAACCCTTAAGGAGATGATGAATGCCATGTTAATTAGATCAGGACTACCTGCAAACTTGTGGGGGGATTCCGTCCTCTCAGCTTGCTATGTCTTGAACAGAGTACCCTTTAAAGGATCAGACAAAACTCCATATGAGTTATGGAAAGGTAGACAACCTTTTTATGCATACTTTAAAGTGTGGGGGTGTTTGGCTAAGGTGTCCATTCCTCCACCTAAGAGAACCAAGATAGGACCCAAAATTGTTGATTGTGTCTTCATAGGGTATCCTGAACATACTACTGCATATAGATTTATGGTTGTGAGTTCTGAAGTATCTTAAATTGGTGTGAATACTATTATGGAATCTAGGGATGTTGTGTTCTTTGAAAATGTTTTTCCTTCGAAATCTGAATCTCGCTTGATTTGATCCCCTAGATGTCCCTTCTACTAGTCAGTCACTACCTGTAGAGGAAGATGAATTTGAGCCTAGAAGAGGTAAAAGACTTAGAACAAAAAAATATTTTGGACCCGACTTCATAACATGCTTAGCTGAGACTTATCCACAGACTAATAGAGAAGCCATGACTTCTACTGAAGATCCATGGTGGAAAGAAGCTACCATTAGTGAAATGGATTCCATTATACAGAATGATACTTGGGAGATTTTAGATTTACCTCTAGGGTGTAAACCCATAGGTTATAAATGGATCTTCAAAAGAAAACGTAAAGTAGATGGAACTGTGGAAAAATACAAAGCTAGATTAGTAGCTAAAGGCTATAAACAAATAGAAGGTGTAGATTTCTTTGATACTTATTCACCTGTTACGAGAATTACTTCCATTAAGATGTTAATTGTTATTGATACCATTCATAACTTAGAGATACATCAAATGGATGTAAAAACATCTTTTTTAAATGGTGAATTAGATGAAGAAATTTATTTGGACCAACCTGGGGGCTTTGTAGTGAAAGGTTGTGAAAACAAAGTTTGTAAACTAGGAAAATATTTGTATGGTTTGAAACAAGCACCTAAACAGTGGCATGAAAAAATTGATCATGTAATGATTTCTAGTGGTTTTATAATTAATGAATCTGACAAGTGTGTTTATACTAAACTTGTGAATGATGCCTCTGTGATTGTATGCTTGTATGTTGATGATATGCTTATACTTGGTACAAACATGGATGTAATTAATTCCACTAAGAACATGCTAAATGAGAACTTTGACATGAAAGACTTAGAACCCGCTAATGTAATCTTAGGGATGAAGATTAGAAGAGATTCTAATGGATATAGTCTTAGTCAATCTCATTATGTTGAATCTGTGCTTAGAAAATATAACCAGTTTGATTGTAAACCTGCTTGTACTCCTTATGATCCTTGTTGTAGACTCAAAAATAATAAGGTTAACGGAGTTTCACAACTTGACTATTCACGTGCTATAGGAAGTCTGATGTATTTAATGAACTGTACGAGGCCAGACATTGCTTATGTTGTGAGTAGGTTGAGTAGGTATACATGTAATCCGGGACAAGAGCATTGGGATGCACTTATTAGAATGTTAAGTTACTTAAATTACACTTTGAACTTTTGTATAAGTTATGAGAGATACCTGCGGTCCTAGAAGGATTTTGTGACGCAAACTGGATATCGGACTCAGAGGAGTCTAAGTCTACGAGTGGATATGTTTTCACTCTAGCTTGCGGGTCTGTATCTTGGAAGAGTTCCAAACATACATGTATAGCTCGATCCACTATGGAATCAGAATTTATTGCGTTAGATAAAGCAGGAGAGGAAGCCGCTTGGCTAAGATGTTTTTAGAAGACATTCCTCTTTGGCATAGGCCTGTGCCAGCTATATCTATACATTGTGATAGCCAAGCTGCAATAGATAATGCTAAAAAAAACAACTATAATGGGAAGTCTATACACATTCGTAGAAGACACAATTCCCTAAAACAACTAATCTCAACTGGCGTTATTTCTGTTGACTTTGTGAGGTCTAAGGAGAATATCACGGACCCTTTGAGAAAGGTTTGTCCAAGGAGATAATTAGTAATGCATCGAGGGGGATGGGGCTTAAACTCATTAAATAAACTTTCCATGAAGGATACTCAACCTTGCTGACTGGAGATCCCAAGATCAAGGTTTCGAACGAGACAACTAATTTTTGGTGGGCTAAAGGAAACACTATCAGAGAATTTCATTTTATGTCCCTTCCCTATGGTGTAGACATGATAGTGTGACTGCATGTGAGGATGACTTTTTATTAAGTCTTAATGAGTTCTATAGTTTCAGTTTAAGATTGAGTGGGGTATAGCAGTAAACACTCTTGATAGAACTCACCTATCTGAATGAGGAAGTGGGCCGCTTCCTATGAGAACTGAGCTGATTCTCTAGAGCATTCTGAGAAACGGGATACGTCCAGGGCCAAAATGGAAACAACGGCACGAACTTAACAACACCTAGAGAGATATCACGCGTGGAAGTTATTGATGAACTACACCAAACGATGGCAGTTCAAGACATCGTGTTCACTGTCCATCAAGTAGTTCCGGTAATTTCTCACTAAGCAAAGGTTGAAGACCTTATGGACACCTATTGCCAAAGAGGTATTTCTCGTTTTCTGATTTCTGATTTTCATCGGGTTTTCATTCATGTGGGGGATTGTTGGAGAAAAATGAACTTAAAATGTATTTTGGTCTTGGTGGGAATGGACTTAGGATCTAGAAGTCACTAAGGGACACTAGCTCATTTTTCACTATTGTGAATGAAGAACCTTTAGTCCAACGTTGGAGAGACTAGAGATGTGTCCTCTCTTTATTACCACAAAAAATGCAACTAAGGGAGGGCCCTTAGGGTTTAGAAGCTTTTGTGGTTGGGGGGAGGACTAAGGCAATGGGCTAGTTGGAGCAAACATACTTTTCACACATGTGCGGTGCTTCGCACCGAAGCACGCACGCTAGCGGTTGCGGTTGCGGTTGCGGCTTGCGAGCTTGCGTGCTTGCGGGTGCGGGTGCGGGTGCGGGTGTGGGTGTGGCTACTGCTGCGGGATTGAGTATGCTTGCGGGTGCAGCCGTAGCTGAGGCTGCGGGCCAACCAAGACTTACGTTTTTGAACATAAATTATTTCATTAAATTTTGTTTTAAATATGGGGGCGTTGACCCGGCGAGAATTACTCTTGTCATAAAAGAAAATAAGTTTTGCCCGTTTTATTACCATTTCAAATTTCGCACTTAAATTTTTGATTAAATGCAAATTTATTCTCATTCAATACTGTGCGGATTTCACTCTTCTTTTGACTATAAAAGAAAAACGAGTTTTTCATTTCAACTCACTCCAGAGCAGGCTACTATCCCTAGCTCTTTTCCCCTCTTCTCGCTTTGTTTTGCGCAACTGTGTGTTTATTTACCTTCTATTATGTTGTTGTTAAGTTCTTGAGGGTGATTAGTTTTGTGCTTATACTAATCATAACGGGCAGTTCTATCCTGGACACAGCTACTCTGTTGGGGTATAGCATCTCTCATTATTGAGGAATACCCGGGGACTATTGTGTTAAGGACAATTTGCTGAGCAGGTGGCTCTGTCCTTGTGTGTGTATCAACATCAGAGTGTATATCATTTCAGTGATTTTCTAACGTTAACAATTTTTTCTATTTAGTGTTATTTCCATTGTTGCAGAACCAACATCTAAAGAGCAGCTACTGTGGTAAAAACAAAATTCAACACCAACTTTCAACGATATCTTAGCCACTGATTCAACTGCTTCAACAATATTTACAAACACCATAGTCTAACGAATCACATTGTGGTGTTGTAAACCTTGATTAACAGCATTTATGAGCTCATCTACTTGAGTAACAACTGTAACTTGAATCCACTTCTGCTCCAGTCTGAATTCACACATAAAACAATCAAGATGATTATATGATTTATCTTAATAAATCACAGTTTATGCAGTACATTGGCATGTAATAATCTCGAACATTAATGGTTAGGATCAGTAAGATTGGAAAAGGTTTGTGACAAAAAATCGGATCAAGATTTTACCAGATAATCAGGCTGCAATGTATTTTTAATATCGGTCTTGGGTTTTCGAGTACTAGACAAACATTAATCTGCAAGAAGATTACCACTACGGGAGGGGTTATAACTAAGGGCCAAGAACGATTAACTTTTTAGTTGCCACAATTTTAAATTAAGTTTGCAATATCAGCTGCAAATCAAAAATAAAATCGCCAATTCTACTGCACAAAATCATGTTAAAAATATAACCACAAATAGATCTAAAAGGAACGTCTGAGAAACAAATTTAAGGGTGAGGTACCCGGGGTTATTACAATGTAGATAATTTCCACTAACCCAACTGGCATCCGGAAAAAAACGCTTCAATACTCCACCAGCCATCTGCTTGCCGTTTGCAGGAAGGGTAGCTGCAACAAATATGTATAACTTGTTGCACTTATAAATCTTTCTAGCCCTTCACCAGTCTCTTGTTCTGCTCGACCAAGCTCCAATTTCCTTCGAGACCCTAAGGATACCACTTCGATTAGAAAGTGAATCAATGGCAGTATGCTAATGTACAGTGTCTAAAAAGACTTAAAAACTCTACATTATCCCAAAGGAAAGGACCCACACTACAAAATCTACTAAAGCATATTAGCTACATGTACCAGTCTCCTACTACCTAGCACAACAACAGTAGTAGAAGATTATTTGTTTAGGTTCTTCGTACCAAAATAAAGTTAATTTCCTAACAGTAGTACAATTATGCAGGCATTTGTAGTATCTCCCTTATAATTGAGTCTTATTTTGTCACATATAACTGAGCCCCGGTTTTATCTCATAGCTAATCAAAGAGTGAGCATAATGAAAAGTAAGATCGACCTCATAATCATTGCATATAGTTTTATCAAACACATGGACATATCACTTCAGATTTTATATGGTCAATTAAACAACCTGATGTCAAACCATGCATTTCCTAATTCGTTCACAGACACTTTAACAACTTAGTTACAAAGATTAAACTACATCAAGAATTCGGTGTATTCGATATTCTCGGGGACATATAAGGTCCAAAAGCCCTTAACTAAGGAGAAGGCTAAGAAAACCTTAGACATGATATCAACTCGATAAATCTGATGAATATGAGGACGGCTTAGGAATATTCGCAATGACACTGAAAATGGTGAGAGTGCGTGAAAATTCTTTGTAGGATCAACAGACTGTTAATATATGGAGTACATCGTTATACATCCCTGATAGTAAGCTTGTGGGAGAAGCAGTTGCAAAAACTATATTGGAACAAAAGTCTTTGGAGGTTATGGCTTACATTAACCCCTTTAACACTAATATGGAGTGTTGCAAATGTTAAGGAACTCCTCAGAATACCCATATATCAACAAAGGTGGAGAAAAATGGGTAGGTCTTAGGGGAGGAAAGCAAAGAAGTTTGAGAAATATCAGTATGATTATTAATTGTAGTGTGTGAAGAAGAATGGATTACCTCTGGGATGCATCATTAATTATGTATTTCTTAGTCTCTTATGTCTTGTTTTGAATAGATAAGAACCATTTGTTTATAGTTTAAAGGAGACACATTGATTTATCGTAAGTGGTGGAAGTTACAGAAAAAGTGGAGGAGTAAAGATTGTGGAGATTGTAGTGGAGTCATGTCCGAAAAGCAAGGAAGACTTGTATGACCACTACTCCTCATTCTCTCAACTCTTGTAACCATCCCACTACTTGTTACCTTCTTGTTCGTGGATGTGTTTCCACAACGCACGGTTGTCGTAGACCGCCAACCACTACCCAAATGAGAATACCACCAAAGTGTTGTATTTGATATCTCGTAAAATGATATTGGAGTCGTGAGCCACTACTATTTTGGTTAAGTCAAGTCAAGTAAAATGACTTGCTAAGTCAGTGAGGTAAGTCGTGTAACTCACTGAATTGGTGATCAGACTGATCAGTGTCGAGTCCGACAAGTGTAGTAGTCATATATTAACTTTGAAATAGCATGGCATAATTTTAATAGCCAAATGTTAGATTAGAAGTAACTTGGCATAAGTTTAGAAGATGTTTGTGGCCAAGATTATAAAGAGTTTCTTAAGCAATAAGGATTATTGGATAATCATATGAGATTAGTGTTGGCATTAGGCCAGTATTAAAAAGAATGGCGTATTTCTAAGGGAGGTAGCTAGCAAAGCCAGCACTAGCTTCTTAGCGCAAATGGTAATGTGCTAGCTCTTTAGGCACAAAACCTAATATGCTAACGTGTCAGAAGCAAGGAAAATGTGCTAGCTTCTAACAAGCGCCAATTATGCTAGCGCTAGGAAGCTAGTGCCAAGGACGTTTGAAGTTAGCACTTCTCAAGGAAGCCAGCTAGATCAAGAAAGCTAGCTAAGTTAATGATAGCTAGTACCAATACGCTTGTGACCAAGGGCGATTGGCTAACATGCTCGGCCAAGGACGTTGCTATTTGATCTGCTTGTACTCAAGGACGCTGCTAATTGGACGCTTGTGGCTGAGACGCTAATGCCATGGACGCTTGCTCAAGGATGCGCTAGGTTGAGATGTGCTTTGCCAAGGAAGCTGCTAGCTGGGACACACTAGCTAGGTTGAGACGTTGCGCCAATGGCCATTATGGCTGAAGCGGTGTACCAAAGACGCTTATTTGCCAATCCGCTCATGGCCAAGGACGTTTATGCCAAAGGCGATTGTTGAGATGCGCTCGTGGATGGGACGTTCTAGCACTGAGATGCTAGTGTCAACAGCTCTTTGCCTAGGGCGCTGCTATATGAGCTGCACTAAGCTGGTAAGTTAGCACTTTTAGCGCTAGGGAAAGAATTAGCGTCAATGTGCTAGACCAAGGGGCTAGTGCCAGCTTGGCGCCAATGCGAGAAAAGGCTAGGGTTAGCTGATGTGTTTTAGAAATAGTGGTAAAAGATTAGATACTCAGACTTGTGAAGATTTGATTTTTAAACCTAATTTTTACTATTAAAACTAAAGAAGATTAAATTAAAATTGATTTAAGATTATGGAAAGAACTGAAACTAAAGATTCCACCATTAGCCAATTTTTCAAGTGATTTGGTATTAATAATTATCTTGCACCTCATACATTCAATTGATTCTAAATATTACCAAAGTTAGGTTTTCAAAATAATAGTTGTAAATCAAAAGTATGAGACATCAATAGCCCTAAACTAAGCATGACCCATCAAAAGAAAACACAACTAATCGATAAAAATTATTATTTCAAATTTAATTCAAAACAAATAATCATAAAATAATTTTAAAAATTAATTAGATAAAAATATACCACTTTATTATTGGAAAAATGGCTTCCTCCCTCGCCTCAGCAATGGGGTATAGCTCCTCATGTTGTAAACACTCTCAAGATGTGTATTCATGGCTCAAAAATTATTTATAAAGATGAAAAGAGTGAAAATTGTGTAAAACAGGGAGTTTGCAACGGTGTAATGGCGTTGCAGAAACTGTTTCTATTGTTATAGAAGAAAAAGTGCTTCCGTTGAAGATAAACGTTACTTTTCTGAAGATATCCGTTGCAAATGGGTTAAAGAAACCGTTGCAGCTGAAGATAAATGTTGCAAAGACAAAGATATACGTTGTTGTTTAGTTAAAAGATCGTCGCTTATTCCCTGTTCTTCACTACAGCAGCAGCACTTTTTTTTTCTTCCTGATTTTTTTTCCAATTGAAGCTCCCCTTTTTTACTCGATCTCTTCACTATTTATATGCTTAGTAAACCCTAGAAAGTCTTCCTTAATCGATAAGGATCCCAACAACTCTCCAAAACAGATTGAAATTCGTACAATTCCAAATCAGAGAATAAATCTCTTTTCCGGCTACAACTCGACATCTCAACCTGTTTTCTCGGCAGAAAACTCCAGACCTGACGTGTATTGATATGTTTTGACTATTCCTTCATATATATAACTCGAAATCCACTTTGTATCCCATAAAATTCGCTTCCCAAAGAAACAGAACCCTTTCATGCGTAGAAGATATGTTTCCCGCTAATTTCATATTTCAAATGGAGTGGGTGCCTTTAGTAAATCTGATGGGTACCTTTATCAATTTTCCAAGGTGCCTTTAGTAATTTTTGAGCTAATTTTTCCGCAAAAGTTTATTTCCACAAAATACCTACAAAGACATAAAAAACCATAATAAGTATAAAATCGAGCACTAGTAATATAGAGAATTGAGCACAATTTAGACAAAAAAATGTGTCTATCAAATACCCCCAAACTTACTATTTACTAGTCCTCGAGCAAATATAATCTAGAAATAAAATAAAAATCCTAACTCACTTTCGCAGGAATCGCGACTATATTTAGCATATGTAATAAGCCTTTAAACCCCCAGGTGTCCCTAGTGGACGAGTTTTGTCTCGTGAGGGTTTACAAGAGGTATAACCACAAAACCTTTACTCCAAACCCTAGCTACCTGTGAACGATTGAGGGTAAACACTAAACAAGCTATTTAGTTAGCATATTAAATTCTTCGGCTATGGGAATCATTACCCTATATGAGTCAAGTTGTTGTACACGAGTTTGCACTCAGCATACTAAAATTCATATATAAGAAAACAAAGTTCTATTTAGATAGTCGTTCAATCACGATACTCAGAATCTATCAAAGTACAATCACATGAAAGTATTTAGAAGATGGATGTAGATAAAATAAAGTTTGTGCATGTTGACTAAAGTGAACGGTGTTTCCCATATCTTTCTGAAGGTCAATGCAGGATGAATCATAATGGATTGAGATACGCTCTCACTGGCCTTACTCCTTATACTAATATCGACTCAGCTGGTATATACAAGGGTCCCAGCAATCGATTTATTAAAAATAAAACAATTATTTATTATTTTATTAAATGTACTGACAACATGATTGGATCAAATGAATCCAAGTGCATGCTCCTTATCAGCATCTTACATGATAATTCTCATGGATCCTGCGTTCCACGCTTGCTTAGGCGACGAAGACAGAGAGAACACCCACATATTGCTATCAAAGTGTCAATACTCGGGGTTTTTATTTAAGAATCATCTAAATAAAATACAATAATAGGGCTTGATCTCAAACACTCTCTTACATCCTAGCGGCGATAATAAATCGATATTGGTTCCCCACCAAATCACTTAGTGAAATACAAAAAATTACAAAAATAAAAACAGGATGTGATATGGTCGAGATAAACTCTGAGATATAGTGACGACTATCAAGTTATTTCTAACACTTGAACTTTGTCCTTTTATGAATAGACCATTTAACTGGGTACACCAATTCTTATAGAAAAAGAGCTAAGTTTTCATCTACCTAGAATGGTTAGTGTCATCCTGAATTGTTCACAAGTTTTTAAATTTTGGAATTTTATTATTGCACTAAAAACTTTCTCCCTTACCCCAAACGTAAATCAAATAGTGTCCTCAATGTTTCAAAATAAAGAGCAGTACCAATAGATTAGTAAAAAGATGAATAAAGAGGTAAGTCAGAAAGATAGTACTTGGGTGAAGCGTAACAATCCTTTTATGGAGAATAAGAAGAAAATAAAAACCTAAAAACGAATAATAAAAAAAAACTACAAAAATATATTAATGTACATAAACAACCTTGATGGTCAATCAAGGTAAATAGGGTCCTCCAGAGGGACCTCCTCAACATCACCTGTAGGAAAAGGCTCTAAAAATGGTTTCAATCTCTGATCGTTAACCTTGAAAGGACTTCTACCATCTTGAGTCTCAATCTCAATAGCACCATGAAAAAAACAGTGTGACCAACAAAAGGACCGGTCCACCGAGAGTGTAACTTCCCGGGGAATAGATGCAAACGAGTATCATACAGAAGAACTTCTTAACCTTGAGAAAATGATTTTCTTAAAATATTTATATCATGCACAAGTTTCATTTTGTTCTTATACTCCCTAGCACTATCATGTGCATCTTTCTGAATCTCTTCCAACTCATTGAGATGGAGCTTCTTGTGAGCTCCTGCCTTGTCAAGAGAACAATTTAACTGCTTTATATCCCAATATGCTCTATGTTCCAACTCGAAAGGAAGGTGACAGGCCTTGCCAAAAACTAGACGATAAGGTGACATTACAATGGGGGTCTTAAACGCAGTACGGTAAGCCCATAAAGCATCAGTAAGCCTCAACGACCAGTCTTTCTTATTAGGATTAATTGTTTTCTCTAGAATACGTTTTATCTCCCTGTTTGAAACCTCTACTTGACCACTAGTCTGTGGGTGATATGGGGTAGCTACTTTGTGGGTAATACAATATTTCTTAATCAAAATCTTAAACGGTCGATTACAAAAGTGTGACCCCCCATCACTAATTATAGCTCGCGGTGTACCAAAATGTGCAAATATGTTATCATTCAAAAACTGGACCACAACTTTGTGGTCGTTTGTTTTACACAAAACCACCTCTACCCACTTAGATACATAGCTACGGTGACAAGGATGTAAAAATAACCAAAGGAATTAGGAAAAGGACTCATAAAATCAATGCACCACACATAAAAGGCCTCAATAACTAAAATAGGGTTCAAAGGCATCATATTTCTACGAGAAATGGTTCCTAACTTCTGGCAGCGCTCACAAGCAACACAATAACTGTGGGTGTCTTTAAACATCAAAGGCCAGTAGAATCCACACTGCAATATCTTAGCAGCAGTCTTCTTAGCACTAAAGTGACCCCCTCAAGCATGATCATGACAAAAGGAAATAATTCTGGATTGGTCACTCTCAGGTATACATCTCCTAATAATCTGGTCTGGAAAATACTTAAACAAATAAGGATCGTCCCAAAAGAATTTTTTTACCTCGTCTATAAACCTAGAATAATCGTGTTTACCATAGTGTTGAGGCATTCGACCGGTAACAAGATAATTCACTATATTCTTAAACCAAAGTAATTGGGGAAAAAAAATAGTTATTCATCAGGAAAATTATCTCTCACAGGAGGAGAATCATCAGGGGAATCCACAACAAGTCTAGACAAGTAGTCTGCTACTATATTTTCTGCACCCTTTTTGTCTCTAATTTCTAGAGAGAATTCTTGTAACAATATGATCCATTTAATTAATCTAGGTTTAGTATCCTTCTTAGACATAAGGTACTTCAAAGCAGCATGATCAGTAAAGACTATAACCTTAGAACCTAAGAGATAGGATCTAAACTTATCTAAGGAAAAAAAAAATGGCTAACAGTTCCTTCTCTGTGGTGGTGTAGTTCAGTTGGGCATCATTTAGAATTTTGCTGGCATAGTAAACCAGATGAAGTAATTTGTTTTCTTGTTGTCCTAACACAACACCAATAGCATAATCTTAAGCATCACACATGATCTCAAAAGGTATGTTCCAGTTAGGTGCCTGGACTATGGGGGCGGTAGTGAGTAAGGTCTTAAGCTTCTCAAAATACTCTAAACAAGCATCATCAAATACAAACTTAACACCTTTTGCAAGCAGATTGCAAAGAGGTCTAGAAATCAAGCTAAAATCCTTAATGAATCGACAAAAGAATGAGGTCAACTTTGGCTTTGTCTTAATAAGGTCAACTTTCCAAATCCGCGTCGGGGGCGTAAAAAACTGATGTGTTTTAGAAATAGTGGTAAAAGATTCGATACTCAGACTTGTGAAGATTTGATTTTTAAACCTAATTTTTACTACTAAAAATAAAGAAAATTAAATTAAAATTTATTTAAGATTATGGAAAGAACTGAGACTAAGGATTCCACCATTATCCAATTTTTTAAGTGATTTATTATTAATAATTATCTTGCAACTCATACATTCAATAGATTCTAAATATTGCCAAAGTTAGATTTTCAAAATAATAGTTGTAAATCAAAAGTATGAGACATCAATAGCTTAAACTAAGCATGACCCATCAAAAGAAAACACAAATAATTGATAAAAATTATTATTTCAAATTTAATTCAAAGCAAATAATCATAAAAGAATTGTAAAAATTAATTAGATAAAAATATACCACTTTATTATTGGAAAAATGGCTTCCTCTGTCGCCTCAGCAATGGGGTCTAGCTCCTCATGTTGTAAACACTCTCAAGATGTGTATTCATGGCTCAAAAATTGTTTATAAAGATGAAAAGAGTGAAAATTGAGTAAAACAGAGAGTTTGCAACGGTGTAATGGCGTTGCAGACAACTGTTTCCACTGTTACAGAAGAGAAAGTGCTTCTGCTGAAGATAAACGTTATTGTTCTGAAGATATCCGTTGCAGATGGGTTGAAAAAACCGTTGCAGCTGAAGATAAATGTTGTAAACACAAAGATATTTGTTGTTGTTCAGTTAAAAAAATTGTCGCCTATTCCCTGTTCTTCACTACAGCAGCAGTATTTTTTTTTTTCTTCCTGTTTTTTTTTTCAATTGAAGCTCCCCTTTTTTACTCGTTCTCTTCACTATTTATATGTTCAGTAAACCCTAGAAAGTCTTCCTTAATCGATAAGGATCCCAACAACTCTCCAAAACAGATTGAAATTCGTACAATTCCAAATCAGAAAATAAATCTCTTTTCCGGCTACAACTCGACATCTCAACCTGTTTTCTCGGCAGAAAACTCCAGACATGACGTGTACCGATATGTTTTGACTATTCCTTCATATATATAACTCGAAATCCACTTCTTATCCCATAAAATTCGCTTCCCCAAAGAAACAGAACCCTTTCACGCGTAGAAGATATGTTTCCCGCCAATTTCGGATTTAAAATTGAGTGGGTGCCTTTAGTAAATCTGATGGGTGCCTTAATCAATTTTCCAAGGTGCCTTTAGTAATTTTTTAAGCTAATTTTTCCATAAAAGTTTATTTCCCAAAAATACCTACAAAGACATGAAAAACCATAATAAGTACAAAATCGAGCACTAGTAATATAGAGAATTGAGCACAATTTAGATACAAAAATGTGTCTATCATTAGCCTAGCTCAGAGGCATAATACATCCTCGAAGGCATTGCTTCTTGTTTGTGGCTCGTCCAAGAGGAGTGGTGCATAATTCGTGGCTTATCTTTGAGCAAAGTGTTAAAGTGGAGCATTCTAAGCTCAAGATAGCAAGTTGGGAAGTATTCGTTACGACCAAGGCGTTAAGCTAGAGTGTGTTTTGGGGATTAAGCATTAGTTATTCCCACATTTAATAGATTTTACTGAAACATCGATGCGCATTTGAGGCAAGTTCAAGGAATTCAGTTGTGGAATTTATGCGAACTGAGACTAGTTTGACACGGCATAAGTATTGTAAATGTCGAGGAGGTTGCAAGGCCAATTTAAAAGGCTGTAGTTGTTCATAGAGGCTGCATTCTTAATTCTCTTACGGAATATATAAGTAGAAATACAGTATCTCATGTTTTGGTATAAAGGTAAACATATGCGTATAAATATGTACAAATTCTTTTATATTCCTGCTATTAGGTAGAGGGAAGTTTTACAATCTATCCCTTGTCAAAAACTCACCATCTACATTAAGTCCCCTGCTTAGTGAGGAACATCAATGTTGTACAGTAAGCACTAGATGGTGGCAGTATGCTTATAATGATTGTATATACATAATTTAAATTTTAATAGTAGAAGAAGGTATACTTAGCTTCTTGAGTGTTTGAGATATATGCCCCTTAGTGCGAACATTAGCTGGGAATAGTAGGTGCCCCCGTTCTTTTCAGGAATGCCAACCTGCCGGGAGCAAAGGGAGAAGTGTCTGGCGTCGGGTGGATTATTGTTGGCGCCAAGTTTCCTTCCTTATTTAGTTTTCTAATCCGATAAGGAAGTTTAATAGCGCATATATATATATATGTGTGTATACCTTGTTCACGACGCTACCAGTTTCCCTTCATTATCTCTTTTTCTTTTTCTTTTAACAGAGAAACGAACTCCACCTTATTCTCGAGTCCGTTTCAGCAAGAGTTGTGCCTTACTCTCGAGTATGCTCCATATAGGAGAACCTATCATCATCCAACTCTCGCGTACGCTTTAGCGAGGAAAGGCGAGTTGTAACTTGCTTCTTCGAGTACACTCCGTTGATCAGGGACGTTTCCTCAGGTACGCTTCTTTGCTAGGTATAACATTTACTTCCCTGCTTATGTGAGGTAAGCATTGATTGTTCCTCTCTTTATTTTGTGAATTATTAACTTAGATAATCAAGGTTTTTCAATCGTAATCTCATTATCCGATAGAACTAGGATTTCCAAATTTTTCTCATATATCATATTTATATATATCTTGGTAATACTGAAAATATTATCATTATTTTGTCAAACCCTAGTTTCACCGTTGTTCTTATGGGGTAGAGTGATTCTTCAAAAGCAGCAACGGAAATACCAGTAAGTTTGATTTTGATAAAACAAAGCCTTTGATAACCCTTATTTTTCTTTTGTGCTGAAATATTCCTTGTTATTTTATGTTTTAAGCAGATCCTGGCAGTTCCTGATCGCAACCGTAATTCTGATTTTTCAAGCAAGTAGCTGGGTTGTAGAGGTAAAAGGATGAAAGTGGCTTCTTTTTAAGAAGTACAGTCTAAAATCAGTCATTCCTTGAATAAGGTTATAAAACTCGTGCAAGGTATGCATCTCAATCGTTTGAAGGCAACCCCCGAATGTGCTCTGAATCTTTGTTTTGCGATTAATGTTGAATAAGAAGCAAGAATCAGAGAGGAGTTAGAAAACAAGAAGGTTGGGGATGAGAAACTCACATATTATATGGAGAAGCAACGTCTCTGAGCGATTGCAAGAAGGGAAAAAGATGAACAGATAGAGCGAGGTGTTCGTCCTTATGGCGTGGCCTCCGATTCTGATGTGGATGGGTATCCTTCTGAGGAGGATCATGTGGCATATGAGTCTGAGTCAGAATCGTTCTCAAAAACCGAGGTTGGTCATGAAGATGACCGTGATGATGCCTTGGATGACATGCATGCGGGTTCTTTCGCCCCTGATGAAGATGAGGATACCAAAGAAGATTCGAAGGAAGACCCTGACGGGATTCCAAAAGATGACTCTGAAGTAGAGGGCCTTGAAGAGTATTCCGAAGAATATTTTAAAGAAGACCGAGAAGACGAAGAAGAAGAACATGATTCTGATGAGGAGGGTGACGACGAGTATGACTCCGACTCGGATTCTGAGTCTTCTGATTAAGTTTAAGCCTTTTTTCCCCCTTTTTTTAATTTATGTGTTTCGTAGATGTCTTCTTTAAATTAGATATTTCATGTATAGCCGCTATGATGGAATCATAACTTTCTTTTAGTAATTTTCATAAATTTGCACCGATGTCTTCACGTCTTGATATCAATGAATGAATGACTTTATTAGAAAATTTCATCAATTTTCGTCATAAAATTTTCAAAAGTATAGTGCTTGGGGAAAATACCATAGAATCTTCATACGACCTCAATTTTGGATGACTGACCTCTCTATATTTATTGGAAAACAATTTCTTACGTCCTAGTCTGAAGAAATCTAGGTTTTAATCTTGTTTGGGCCGTCAAAACGACCCAACAGTAGAATTTTACAAGTATCCAGAAAATTCTGACAGTTTTTTCAGACCCGACACCGTTAGTTGTTTTTGTTATAACTCTTAGCTTGTTTTCTGATTGATGTTTCCTTTTAACATATTGTAGTAGACATCAATACGAAACTTTTAACATAAGAATTATGCCCATATTCCTCACCAATTATCGCCAGCTTCAGAGTTTCCGAGAGGAAGTGTAAATTGTTTATGAGGCGTTGTTTGTAAAACGTCTTGTGGTTTTTCCAACTTGTATAATTATCCAAATACCACTTTGTAACAGACGTATATGATGTTTATGAGTATGTTTAATAAGTTTTATGGTTCATGCTCAAGAATTTTGTGTTTGAGACGTTCTGAGTCTTCTGACTTAATATGCTTGTATCCTCTCTATTTTTAAGGGAAGAAAATCTAAGAAATGAAATGATTAATAAAATGAAGGATGTTACCAGGAATCGTAATACTGATACTATTCCTCTTCCAATTTGGAATCGTGATTCGATCCTTGCTTGATGCACTTCTCCAAGTACGACACTCCATATAGTGGTGGTTCAAGGTTGTAGTAATTGGGTGTCTCTGGCACAAGCGTCGATTCTTTCTTATGATAAGACTTTTACATATGTGTAGGTTCCTATATTGCTGAGAACTTATGAAAAACCAAAAATCATTGCAGTCATCTGTATCTTACCACCCATCATCAATGATCAGAAATCTTGCAGGACATCCACCTGCTGATAAACTGCGGTGACAAAAATAAATACATAGAAAACATACTATGTCAGCGGAAAGGCCATCTTTCAAACTTCAAAGAGATAATAACTGAATTTTTTATCGTTTTCCGCAATACCTGTGAAGTCCTTCTATTTTCCTTGTGGACTGACTTCAGAGTAGAAAGCATCTCAAGTACACCACCCATACCAATCCGAGTTTGCTGGAATCTGTTTGTTACATCACAACACGTTAATCAAACAAACCCCCAACCTAGATATATCTAGTCAAAGATCAACTCTAAGTAATCATAGCCTA
The DNA here is from genome assembly GCA_023531435.1 of Papaver californicum. Classification (NCBI taxonomy): domain Eukaryota; kingdom Viridiplantae; phylum Streptophyta; class Magnoliopsida; order Ranunculales; family Papaveraceae; genus Papaver; species Papaver californicum. The sequence continues at coordinate 12,411,540 of JAJJMC010003936.1, read as the reverse complement.
CATTCAATATCAGATAATCGAAAAACCAAAAATCCAATGGTTAAACATAATCAAAATTTGTACAAATATGTAAAAATAGATTGAGAATTGATAAACTAAGAAGAGATTGTATAGATCAACGGGTTATTGACAAGTAAATATTTCCTCTGACTGAGAAAATCCTGCAATCCGGTATGTTGAGATTGAATATTGTGGGATCATCGGCACAATCCCTAAATCAAGAACCCTAAATTTGTTATGTAAACACGACTTAAAAATACAAAAAGGACAGTTTTTTTATCAAAACTCAATTTTGATTTTGAGTGCCTTTCCATCTTTATACGTTCAATCAAATAAAAGCCTAAGATCAATCAATTTTCTAAAAGAAACAACAAATTTATGACGAATTCAAATCTAGAGATACAAAGTTGATAAAATAAAAACGAACAAACCTTTCACGGCGTTGTTCAGGGGTCAATCCATCAACTTTTCCCTTTCCCATTCCACCAGTTTTGGCGGCAACTCTTTCCCTATCCTTTTCTATATGATTTCCACGTTTGTTTGAATTAAAGATACAATCAAGAGAGACACAGACTTAAGAAATTATTAACACCCGGTTGATAAATAACATTGAACCGAAGAATTGGTCTCTCTTCATGTACAAAATCAAAACAAAAATAAATCATTATCAAAGAGAAAACAATCAAACACAAACCCAAAAAAAAAGCATTACATCTATGTTAGTGTAGTAAACGAATGAGGTTCTGAGATGAGAGATGCGAGAGAAGCAAATGGCACAAAACGAATAAAGAACATACTTTTATTTATTATATATAGAATCATCGATGATTAAAATAGGAATCCATATCTAATAGGAATGATAAGTATCAGCATTGAGTTGGATTTCTTTCTGGAAGTAAATTTAACGGGAATGATAATTATTTATTTATTTTTGAATGAAGGAATGGTAAGTGATAAGTGAGTCGTTCATTTTTTTTTAAATACAATAGTCATAAGAATTTTCTTATAAGAAGTATATACATTTACATAATTTATTTTTACCCATTAATTTCAATTCTAACAATATTAAAAGAATATCTTAAATGACATGCCTTGACTTGTTAATTTTTATTTTTATATAGTACAAAAAAAAATTATTCCGTAAAAAAAAATATATATATAATTTAGTTATTTAGTTGTTTTACCCATTTATTCCAAAAATTATAAATTAAAAATAAAAATAAACGAATATGTTTTATTTAGTTACTCAAACTATGGATACTTTCTAGCTAAATTCTTAAATAAATTTGACGGTCCAGATTTTAAAAAAAATTGTAAATATGGTGTAAGAATAATAAATCAAATATCAACCAATTAGGACAAAGGGTTTCGTCGACCCACCAACACATAAGATGTTGGTCGCTACCATTTAATATGGAGCCTAGGATAAAGCAGATTAAATAAAATTTCAACGGATACAAAATATAAGGGGGCAAACTTGTTTTTCAAGCAATCAGAAACCGAGATCTCGTTGACCACAGAGGAGATGTTAGTACAGCTCTCAACTTCTAGTGATAGATGAATTGAAGTGTTTAGGTTGTTGATATACGGATAGATGTTTTTGGAAAAACTTTAGGTTTGGAATTTGGTTGCATACCGATAAAGGAAAGTGATCATATTTTGTATACTTTCGGCTATTATTTCTCAAATTAACTAGATCATCTAAGTATAAGGGAAGATAATAAGCGAAGTAGGCACATAACCGGAGGGATATAGAGCACATGGAAAAAAGAACAGGAGAGCCAAAGCCAATGGCAGTCATGAGTTTCAAAACCTCACCGGACATATATTTTCTATGATGAAGTCATCACCAACTCGTTTTATATCATTTTCTTTTTGCCATTCAAAACTATAAAAGATTATTTCTCTATACTACTGGACCTAAAAGAAAAACCACAACAAGAAAAAAAAAAAGGAAAAAAAGTAAGCAAATAAAATGGAAGTATATGTTATTTTTAGGAAATGAGAAACAAAAAACCGCAATTGAAACGTTTTGTGATGTTGGAGTAAATTGGTAACCACGTGTTCAAATGGTCATGAGTATGAGAAATTTATCGAGAAGAACAACAGCATCGGGTGAGAAATCAATTACTGTCTTATAGGAAATTGAATTAGGTGTATTTACATTTGGGTCATCACCAAATCCATACACTGCAAAATTCAAAATTTGGGTCATGACCAAATCCGTACATTATATGTTGCACTGCAAAATTTAAATTAACAGCATAGTTTGTAAAGTTCTAGGCTAGCCTTCAAGATTTTATGTAGTAATAAAATGTTAAGATTTCACCATTGAGATTAAGATATAATACGATCTACAGACATGTAACTAAAAAACTCGGGTGAGCAAAATATTATCAAATAAAACACTTGCATGATACTAATACTCCTTTTCATCATCAGAGTCCTACTCTTTTTCTTTTCATCGTCGTCATATTCTTCGAAATCTTCAACCTTCTTCCTCATTTAGTATACCAAATATTATCTTCAGCCCATTAATAAACAATCGCAGCTGCTTTCATGTTTTCCCATTTGTCTCCGCATGTACAGCAGAATTCAAAACCACACCTACAAGAAGAAATAAGTTTAAATCATATCCTACTAAAATTGGAGGTCTTTTAATATAAGTCATATGGGAAATAGAGAAAGATAATAGAGTTCCCTACAAAAATCTTAAATAGTCTAAAAGGAGTCGAACGATGCACCACATACCCACCACAGATGTGGATACTTTTTAGAATCATCGTCACTTATTAACCTGGCTGTTTTAAGACCTACCGCATTAAAATTTTAAGTCCAACTAGATAAAAGATATAGGGTTATAATTTGGTTAAAAACATCAAACTACCTTTTAATTAATCCTAACACTAAAATTATAATATAAATACAAAATTATTTTTATTTCCGTCTAATTTTTTCAAATCTAAAAAACCTAAAACTCTGAAACAAAAATAATTATCTAATTTTATCTAATCTTTCAGAATCTGAAAACCCTAATCCAAAACAACTAAAAAAAAAAATCAACATACTCTGTCAACGGAGGATTCGATTAAGGTAATTCTCTTTCAACCCATCCTAGTAATAACGTTTTCTCATTGATCGATACATTTAAAAGTGAATTTTGCAAATTAATTTTTTTGAAAATTACCCAGAATCGGTGGATGTGGATCTGTCATACCAGCTGATTTTGGTTATGTTCTTCATGGACATGAAGAACTTGTAGGGAAATCGGCGGATAAAATACATTTATATCCGCTGATTCTTATGATATTCTCCGTGTCCAAGTATCATAACCAGAATCGGCGTATGATATACATCTACATCGGTCGATTCTCTTGTATTGTTTATTTTATTTATTTTCTCCAATAACAATCAGTGGGTTTTTATGTGTTTTATCCACCAATTCTTTTCAGTTTTTTGGTTTTTATCCAGTAAGAATCAGTTGATATAAATGGTTAGTATCTACCGATTCTTTGGTATTCATTTTTCTGGAGTTTTTTTCCAGTTAGAATCGGTGGATATGCATGTATCATATCCACCAATAGTTTTCCTTGTTTTTAAAACTTGTCTTCTTTAGTCATACTTATATCTTTGTTCTTGAATATACTTTTTGTAGATATGGATAACGATAAGAAAATATGATACTATCGAGTTGTCGAACAAAAAGATATGGATAGGAAGCCAAAGAAAATTGTGAGGATTCAATACAAGTTTGCCTATGGAGTAAAAAACAAACTGGAGAAAGCAATTGAACTGGTTGATTTACTTGCTTATGAAAAAATTATTGATATTAGAGACGATATTGCATTATGGAGAGAACATGACGCAAAAGTGGAGGAGATGGAAAAAAAATAGTTGTTGTTATTGTTATTGAATATAGCTGCTTTTGATAACTAAGATATAGGAAAAGGAGTAAAAATGGTTCTTATGATAATTAAGCCATTTATGTTTATGGTTGTTTAACTTTCTAAGACTTGTTTCTTTTAGGGTTGGTTTGTACTTATTATAAAACTTATTTGATTTACGGAGTTTAATTATGGTTTTATGCATGAATGAACTTAGGTATAATTATGTTATATGGTTGGTTTAATAACGATTACTAGCTCCATCATTTTTTAAAAAATAAATAAGTGTGAAATTAACGGTTATGGACTCTTTAAACGCTGATTGTAGGAATTTGCGCATTCGCATTTTTATGTTGCTTTTCATGGACATAATCGGCTCTTATGGATATGTTTATATGTTGATTGTAATTGGTAACCATTTCCCAAACAAAAAAAAACAAGGTTATAATCAACCTGTATGTCCCAGTTAGAGCGTCCCTCCTTCAAACTCACAATTTTTGGTATGTCAAGCATGTGGTCAGATTTAGTTGATCAAACACATATCTTGATTTATAGTCTGTTAAAATCAGTCTCATACTAGGAATAAAGTATGGTAGTTGATTATCAGAATTCACCAATCGACCTTGAAGACTGAAGAATAACGGAGACATCTATGAGGCTTCATCAACCAAGGTATCTAAGAGACTGACTATCCTATTTACTCGTATTTTCTGCCATTTTATCTACTAAGACAATGTCGTATGACTTTAGTATTATGATGAAAATTTAAAAAAAAAAAGAATATTCGAGTTCAATCTAATACTTGATAGTTCTTGAAATATATTTCAAGCAATGGAAGTTTTAAAGAACTTATCACAAATAGGTTGAAGACGAATTATTGTTCAACATATTGTAATTACGTAAGAGGTTCATAAGAGACATCAAGTTACATTCATGTTTCCGAACTGACATGGTCAGTACACGAACTTGTTGCATACTTGATGAATAATTCTCTAATTAAATCACGTACACAAACTGTTTTGGTCAGTTCGCGAACTGGTTGATTTTGAGATGTTCCTGGACACTTTTGAATCCTTAAGAAAACGAACTGATTTGGTCAGTATGCGAACTGGTTGATTTTAAGATGTTCCTATAAACTTTTTGTAACTTGGGTACATGAACTGATTTGGAAATTTTGTGAACTTATAGGTATAAAAATTTCCTGAACTCCGAGACGATAATTTGTTAACAAATATTTTTGGACAGTTCAAGAACTGAGTTTGTCTTTGAGAGATATTGAACTTCATTACTTAATGGTTCACGGAAAACTTAACCATTGTTATTGGCCTAGCCATTCGGTGCACAGAGCTTATATCGATAAATATACAAGTGCATTCTTCTTTGTAATTCAAGGAAAACTTCCCACATGCTTACATGATCAATCTATATTGATAAATTGATTTTACTTGGTGTTAAAGGAATTCGTAAACATGGAAAATAGTTCATGAACTATACTTTGATTATAAACTACCTATCCTTGTTCATCATTATAAATAGAGGACTCTCTGCATACTAGAATCTCAATCCTGGCACTTATATGTCCTAGTTGCGGCTAGAGTCATCCTCTAAATACATAGGTTTCCTTGTGAAACTATATTAGGTTACAAATTTTAAAGTATCACTAAGGGATTCTTGAAGCCCGATCAGACTATCTTTCACCTGATATTTTTTTATATCTGGAATCTTATCTTGGTCAACATAGTTCTTGTCTATTGTAAGGTTCGTTTCTTCTGCTATACAATCATTCAAGAATTATTGATCAGGGAATAATATTAATAGAAAATACAAAAGTTCTATTTGTCTCAGACTTTGTAATTCCATAAGTTCCATATCTGTTAGATTGCTTGTGAGGTAGAATCGAATAGGCATCTCTATGAATTGTTGATTAAGATATCCTAATTGTTGAGGTTTGCTTGATATCTTCATTATCCTTGAAGATCCCTAATAAGCAAACAGATTTTTATTGCAGATTTTGTCTTTTTGAAGGAAATCAATAAGCTATCTGTTAGAGGAAGATTAGTTAAAATTCTTCACTACGGCAGAAGCAACTCCTATGGTAGTAAAATACGTAAGGTAAGGGAATCAAGTGCATAGGATCTCGCTGGAACCAGAGATATAAGGAACACTTTTTAAGCTGAATTACTCATAGGGTCAATTCGGTCTTAACAACATTCCATCCCAAAGTCAGATAGTATGCTAGTATTTGTAGCGGCTTAATACATATGTGGAGTTTAATATGGACGAGGTCCCAGAGTTCTTATACAATTGCACATTAAAAAAAAAAATTGTATCCTTTTAATTGTATAAAGTACTACACAGGTTCATATTTCTATCGGATAAAAAGTTGGTGGTTAACTATGTACCTTCTCTTTTTCAATTGGTATCAGAGCAGGTTCACGTACTGTGATCTCACAACTAACATGATGATCCCTTGCAATGATAGGAGCAGTTCGTGTATAGAAGCTGATTGTATTCTTTAAACGCTTTCAGACGATTTGTGCACAAACTGTTTAAAGTAGTTAATACACTTTGTCATCAGAAATTTTAATTGATAATGAAAATTGAAGGACTTTTTAGTGGACTATATATCAAGGATTCTGACCTTTGTGAAGGTTTTAAAAGAGATGCAATTCATCAAGAAAGACTAGATGTTAAAATCCAATTAAACAAGGATATTAATGTAAAGTTAATTGAATATGAGACTATTCTTGCAAAAATTCGTTTGGAAACGGAGCCTGAAAATGAAAATTTTATGTTTCTTGAGGATTCTAGTTTCATAACCCTTTATTCTTGTCTAAAGAATTATCAAATATCAAGTGACAGACGCGGCATTGGATTTGTAAAACCCGATATGACTCAGACGTCGTCAAAAATTAAAGCCAAGAGATTCGTTCCCGAACCAGTATCAATGTACATTTTATGGCTTGAATGGTCATTATCAATGCAATGTAAAATTTTAAAACAAAAGACTAATATGGATCGGAATCCTCATAAGAAGACTCAAAAGCTTTTGTCTAAAATCAGAAAGTTTACAAAAACAATTGACAAAACACAAAATACACACAATATTGTCAGTCTATGAGCTTTTGCTCTTAAATCTACGTACAGTTTCAATGGTTTCTTGATAGCGAATGTATTCGACATATGACAGGAGACCTATCATGGTTCGTGAACATTGATGACTACAAAGGAGGACTGTAACCTTCAGAGACGGAAGTTGTTGCTACATCAGCAAAAAGGGGGACGATCAAGCTACCCGGAGTTCTTGAAATTCATGACGTTGTTTACGTTAAAGGTATGACTGTTAATCTTCTTTATGTTAGTCATATTTGTGACAAAGGCCATATAGTTGTCTCCAGTGCTAAAGGATGTGATATTGAAGAAACGTCAGGAAAAGTAAATTTTTATGGCATTCGTGGACAAATTAACTGTTACCTTTTAGATATTCGGTATAATCTTTGTTACAATTTGGATAAGGTGGAAACGAAACATCTATGGCATGAACGTTATGGTCTCATTAATTATCGCTTACTTAGTAAGATTATTAATAAAGAAATTGCCAGGGGAGTACCCAAAATTAATGTTAGAGTCGATGGTGTTTTTGGTG
>JAJJMC010003936.1:12370775-12390905 GCA_023531435.1 Papaver californicum | reverse complement strand
TCTAACCCTCCCTTAATCATCTTCAAGTTCTCTGTGTTTGTGTTTCTCTGTTACAGGAAGGTACTTTTCCAACAGCAAACGATCGAGATGAACTATATCATACTACCTCCATTTCAGGAAAAGAGTTACTATCACTTTTTTAAATTGACCTATTTTTAGACTAAAATGAATAAGTGATAGTAACATTTTTCCAAAAACGGAGGGAGTATTAAGGTTTGATGGTGTTGTTTGAATTGTTTATGAGGCTACATTTAGAACACTGCAAATGAAAACAGCTTTAATTGTGTGATTCCATTTTGTTCTCCAGTGGTTATCATCTAAACTTCCTGTGTATATAAATAAGTAGTTCATTTGGTTTTCTACGACGGAGACACTAAAGCCTTTAATGCGAGTAAGTTGAATAGGAAAAAAAAAAACTTGCAATCGCTTACTCTACAGTTACATGAGTTTCCCTTTGTTTTTCTCATTAACATACACATAACATGCATTATTTATTTAGGTGTTGTACGTTTTATATGTTTATAGCTCTGGTTCGTTTTCTTGCTGTTTCACGTCAATTTTCTCTCTGTGCAAGGTTCACTTAAACACTTGATGTGACCACCGTGGAGAGCTTCTCCCTGTCCATTTGGGGCATTGAACTACTTCCTCTCCATTGAACCTTTGGTCAAGGATGGGGAGAATCGGACATTGCAAGGCATTGAGTTGGTAATCGGTATTGGTAGCCAATGGCGTCTATGGAAATAGACTTTTTTATTTTGCCTCCTGCTTCCTAGGCGGTTTCGACAACGGTTTCGCGGTGTTGTTACTGTGTGTTTTGTTTTAGCGAGGGAATATGAGAAACATCAACTGAGAGTGTGAATGTAACAGGTTTTCAGTGTAACATTTAGTTTTAGTTGGGAATTATTCATTCAGTCTCCCACACCCAAATATGAGTCCAAAGACTTTTGCATAAGTCGATATAAATATCACCTCCAATAGAATGACGTTGATGCCGGAACCACCGGCACCTTCACCACCATGGAATATTAGAGGGGAAATGATGGGTTCGGGAACGCTCCCCATGGAGCAGCAGGGGCACACATGAATTTAGCTGACAAGCAGAAAGAAAATAAGAAAAAAAAATAGGATTTTTCTTACAGACGTTGAGACCTGATGAAATCTCGAAATAAATGATGAAATTTTAGCTGTACAAGATTTTAGTCGTATGAATTTAAATGATGTTGAGTTTCGTGACTAGGTGCAACTGTCCATCTTGATTTTAGAACGATCTTTTACACATGTAATTTTATTTTATTGTGAAGGAATTACACATCTAATATTGTTGAGAATGAGACACTTGCACATCCTTATACAACTCTATGGGAAGTTCATGACTTGACTTGAGGATTTTCGATTGTTTGAATCATCTAGGTTTATGATGGGCGCATTTCGCACGCGATTTTTTTTATAGATTAATTGCTATCTTGATATTAAAAACAGCACTGCTACCTAACTGAGGTTTCTCCCGTGAAAGCTATCTAGAGGAAAATCAATGGAAAAGATGAAAGCTATCAAGAGGAAAATCAATGGAAAAGATGAAAGCCCTCTAACATTTGGATGAGCAAAATCAATGGAAGAGATGAAAGCCTCTAACATTTGGATTAGGAATGGGCAGAGTGACTCCATTTTCTATTTCACTTGGTAGAAAATTCCAGATTTCTGGATGAATCTATGAATCTATCATAATTTTTATATTAAAAATGGGTTTGGATTATTTCTTAATTGATGAATATTCTTTGTTTTCAAAAAATTTATTTACAAAAACGACGTCTATGTTCTGCACTAATTTTTACGACAATGTATCCACTAGTACTGGACTAAATGATAGGTTGAACAGATTTTGAATGAACCCACTCAAATAAAGATAAGCCAAATCAAAATTACAGTATCTTGGGACTGATTTTCGAGTACATAACCTCTTTAATATTTGCTCAATGAGACAGTTCACTGAAGAGCATGCATTTGGGGATAAGATGCTGGATATTCTAGAACAAGTCGGGCAACGACTTACCCCTTTGCCAACATTTTTGCAACAGAAATGAAACACGAAAAAAATATAACAGTACAAAATAAGAAAAAAAAAGTTAGCTTGGGACAGAGTACTTGAGAGGATAATTATAAAATAAGAGCTTCAAGGGAACCTGCTATCATTACTAGAATCAAATCACAATCAACTTACGATTAACGAAATCCTAAACAACTCACTTCACTACAACACCCAAGAAAAAGAAAAAAGAATAATAATTGTAATATCCCCTTTTCTTCTCTCTACATATTCCATAAATAACAAGAGAAAACAAAATAAACAAAAGTAAACACATGTTCTTTTTGCTGCAAAATGTTACATGCTGCTGCAGCGTTGCTAGCTCCACTGCCACTGTTCGCAAGGATACCCATTACAGTAGTACACTAATACTAGTTTCAGAGCATTACATACGCTATTGTTTTCTTTTCTTTTTTTCTGAAGTCCTCTCCACCACCATCAAAGTAGGCATAGCAGGGTAAAAAAATTTACAGATCATATATCCAATACAGAGACCTCTAAACAAGAATCGGGAATGGAACCACCTCATTCTGATGTCAATGTGTTAACAAGCAAGCAAGATCTGTAGGTAGTATTTGCCGCTGGGAGATCAGCAATAAACTTGAGCCCAGTCATATTATAGGAAGTAGTCGGGAGTTCTGCGAGTCACATCTGGCTCTCCTCTCCTTGGAGCTGGCTCAAACTGCAATAACAAGCAATAATACCCCTCGAGCGTCAATTACATGATGAAAGAAAGAGGGAGAGATACAGAGATGTCTGTGTGTGTGTGTGTGTGATATATATACATATATATATATATATATATAGAGAGAGAGAGAGAGACTTGGATGAATGTGTGCCCTCTGCAGTCATCAACTTCCAAGATAGATGCCATGTTTCCACAACGGTAGCAATAGTTAGGTGCACTAAATATGGTAACCACTTTTTGTTCCTGTAAGAAAGAGATAGTAGAATCCAAGTCATTAACTTGAAGCAAAATAGCCAAAAACTTGAGAAAATGGTAGAGTGCATCATTCATTACATGTCCCCAATTGAATCCCTCCATGACAAGTTGATGCGCTCTCGCTATCAGCTTTAAATTGTTGGTATGGTTAAATTGCTCAGATATGTCCTGCCATCAGTCACACCAAGTGAGCACATCAAATAAATAAATGAGAGAGAGATAGAGAAGGGGGTTATGATTACTTGGCCGAAGGTATATCCAGCTCCACGGGGTGAAATACCCCATCCGCATCGGTCATCAGGGTCAGACCATAGGAGGTCACACATAGGCCCTTCATGAGGAACTTCTTGAACACGGTCGAAATTTCGTATGTTATCGAGGGTCTCAATAGACGGAGACAGTCCACCATGCAAACAAAATATTTCCGATTCAACCTTTCACAAAGTTCCAAATGAACAATAAGAATAATTCTCCAACAGGGGAAAATAAAGACAAGCAATCAGCTGATGAAGTCAGTTAACTTGACTGAAAATCGGTTACCAGCATCTAAGGCTTCTATAAGGACGACTACCTTAAAAATCTAAAATGCACATGCTAAATATAATCAAAAGTTGTGAAATCGTAATAACAATTAAGGAGAAAAGAAGTTCGAAAAAAACGATAACAAACAATGGTAATAAAATTCGACTGACCAAAGCTGTCAATGGAAAATAGTCGAAGAGATCCGTGAAGGTTTTCCATACATTAGCATTGCCATACCTATCAACAGATATTAGTAAAGATGCATTAGCTCATTCGACTTTAGAGGAATAGAGTCCCATGTTTTCACAGGTAACATATGGATTCCATACAACTTTACAATGAAAGCGACAAGGAAAAAAAATATATCAGAGGAATAACAAAGGTACAAGAAGCAATTAACCCTGTAACGACATGGAATAACTGAAGGTCACTAAACAAGAAAACAAAAGCCACCCACTATCCTACCAGACACATCTACCCATAACCTGAGAGTTGAGTCGATTGCTTTGTAGGAGATCTACAAACACTTTACTCTTTCAGGGAGTTCTTACTCAAAAGATGCATAAGTAAATACCAAAAAGGTGGCTAAACTTATTGCAACACATGTGGACTTCATCTCCCCGAATCTCAAAATGAAACAAGTACCTAACCTAAGGAGAAGAGATGGTGAATGGCAAGTATACAAGTAATACTGAAAACAACATCATATACAGCTTGAGGTTTCTAACGAAACAGAAGTTTAGTGTGTAGCTTAGTACCACGAAGAAGACTGAAATCCGTCAATGATCAACCAAAAAACAAAGATAGAGACAAGGATAATATATTAAGAATAAAATATGTAGAGTACTGAACAGGATGTTTATTTGAGCTTTATAATTAAAATTGAAGGTACTAAATAACTTTTCACATTGGAAACTGCCGTGGATAAATCAGTGCACACAAGAAACTCACTTCCGTAGGCATTCGTCATAAAACCCATAAACCTGTGTAATCTGCAAAGTGAAGTGAATGGACTGTTCAGCTCAAACTAGTTGTTTTGCGAACCAAAAATATATTCAGTCTAATGCCATGGAAGCACATTTGCCACAGATATTACACCTTATAAGCACAAGTACCACTCTATCACAACGCCGGAAACAACCACTAACATTGAGATTCTATTTCCAACCTATTCAGCATTTAACTTCAATCATGGGTATAAGAATCAAATACCTGACGACTTTCATGGTTTCCTCGAAGAATGGTAATTCGCTGAGGGTAGCGCACTTTCAGAGCCACCAGCAGCTGGATATGCAATCTAGTCAGTACTATCAAATAGCAGGCACAATCATGAATATCTAGTTTACAACAAGCACATACTGTAAGAACCAACAACCATTTGAAGGAGGTTATACAACTCCAACAAGATCCATCAAATAATCTTACCCATCTCCAATTAAAATCGAGTATAAGCAAATAGAAATAATATCTATGCATGGAAACAAGTATTTAGGCACGGAACTAATGTAAGTATATAGAGATAAAAGGACTCGCGACTTTGGCACTGGTCTATACAGAAATGTAAGTGTTTTCTGCAAACATATTGAGATTCAAAATTGCTGCATGCTTGCAACATTTTAGAAGTTCTAACGGTAGTATTAGATGTACTATACGCTTCCCATAGGATTAGATGTCCAATAAAAATATTAGGATTGAGAAGGAAAACTTTGAAAAAGACAAGAGGATACAGAACTGGTACACGCTGGAAACTACATCACCTATACAAGTGCTTTGCTACTATATAAGGACATACTTTGAAAGTCATAACGTACAGGAAACAATTTCTGTGTAGCGTATTATCATCTTCAAATGTGTGGCAAAGCTGAGTACAGTTAGCAACTTGCACATTTACAATGAACGACATAAAAAGTAATATAACAGCCTGATTGAGCTTACCGTTACAGTTTCAACGGAATAGTACCCTCGATCTACATAATCTCCCATAAACAAGTAATTGGTATCTGGACACTACCGGAAAGATAAAAAAGAAAAGACACCATTAGATTCCAAATTAGGTGTTGTATGAGATAATACATCTATTAATCACATAATAGCAGGAACCAAACATGAAACAAGATTTGAATAGGAAATGCTAGGCTGAGCAAATACCTTTCCTCCAATTCGGAAAAGTTCTGCAAGATCATGAAACTGCCCATGAATATCACCGCAAATTGTGACGGGGCTTTTTACTGGCTGTAGTACATTAAAGAAAGTCCAGATTAATATACAGCTTTTAACTTACTCCATACAATTATTCACCATAAAAAGTTGGAACGAATCTACAACCATCTATATTTATTTCATGAAAGCACTGCTAAATAAAGGATGAATTACAAATCTGTGAAGCAATTTCATATATGAAGCGGAAGAAACCTGATGGAAATATCAAAATGTGATCATAACCTGATACTAATTTATTATTGATAATGAATCTTGATCTGATCGCAACAGCATATAAACTCAGACTATGCATAAAAAAGGACTGAGAAAGAGAAACGACTGCACTTTTCATTTGTTATTGGTGATAGCATATGATAGATCCATTCTTCTCTCAGGTACAACTTTCCAGGAGATCCTATCCATGCCTCTATACTTTATTTTATTTTGAGGCAAACTAAAACATTTCATTACAGCAAACATAAAACCACTACAAGCATTAACCAGAGTTTGCTTGAGGAACAAATGAGGTGCCTCTCTATCTCATTCAATGATCACATGAAGTTTTCCTCCCCCTCACCACTAAGTAGACTTAAAAAGCTTTGATTACATGATCATCAGATGATGGCATAGTACACTGACATCTTCGATATAATTGACAGCAATATCATGAATCAGCTCTGGATGCCATACTGGCAGCAGTAAGAAACAGAGACTATACCCAGGAACTTACTTCAGGGTTTGGAAAGCTTGGGCTAATCCGGAAAAAATGCTTTGAAGACCCAAGTTTACTTCTGTTTTATGTAAATTTAGCTTTGCCAAAAACCTCCGCTACATACTTTGATATTTTATATTTACCAACGAACCCCAAGATAAGATCCTTCATCAAAACCACAACGAAGATCATGTGTATGCTAAATAGCTTTTGATGGTGTATCTTACTCTTTGTTTAGATTATACAAAATATATGCAAGGATGCAACCATGAAAGGTATCCATTGTCACTCTTGAGAGAATTATGAGTATGTAGTAAGCCACACCTTATTCGTTGGATCATATGAAAATTATAATAGGTTTTGGTATTCTATGAGATAAGGGAGCAATATAGAATGAAAAAGTGTCACACCTGTACATTGCTCTCTTCCATTAGTATCTCCTTTGCTTTCTCACATAATCCCCTTACCTAGAACCAAGCAAAAAACATATGTTGAAAGCTTAGTATGACTCCCACAAGCCAGAAGTAACAATTGTTAGAAGAAATAGATTTAACTTAGAAGTTTAGCCAAATTCTTCCCTGCAGATCTCGTTTTTAAATTCATCGATACAGTAATATCAACCAGCAAAGATTATTACAGAAATACAATTCAAAAAGTAGTACTGTTGTCCGTACACAACAGCCATCTTGCTTCTAACAAAAGTTGGAACATGTAAGTTTTATATTGGACATTGTTTTAAAAAAGCAATGAGAAGTTCTATGTACACAAGGAAGCCGCTGAAAATGAAGATAAAGTTTCTCAACCCAAATCGTCTGCTTGAAAATAGTGAAAAAACCTTATAACTGCTAAACAAATTCAATAACTGCACAGATTCCAACATCAAACAGCCATATTTCTACAAATTAACAAGAGAAATAGTATGAATTTTCCTCCATTTTCAAACAGATCCTACACCTAAAGATAGCCGATCTGGCTCAAAGTAAGCAAATCTAGAGGAAAAAAACCTGATCTCTCAAAAAATCTACTACAAATTAAGATAATAATTCATTCCCATAGCAACTAACAGATCACTCCCAAATGAACCCCAAGAAAATGATAAAAATGACACAAACCAAAACCCGATCCATAAAATGAACCGGATCTTATAAGAACAGCTGAAACATGAACCAAAAAATAGCTCATTTCCATTAAAAAAAATCTAATTGACTTGTTCAAAATAAAGATTCAGAAAATGAGATTCAAAGAAATGAAGAAAGAGAGAGAAGAAGAAGAGGTAGAGCCGTAGAAGGAACGTACCTCTTGCTCAGACAAGGGTTTACACTGCATAAGCTGAGCAATCTCTTCATCAAGATTTCCATGAGAGTTTGGAGCTATTACATCTATACTCATCTTTTCCTTGTTACTTCTTCTTCTTCTTCTTATCAACCAACAATAAATGAATCAAGATAACCCTGGCCGGATTTTCTTATAAACCGTTCTCGTCTCCCGGAGGAAGAGAGACAGAGACACCGCGGGAGTAAAGCGAGCGGTGGTGGTGCAACCTAAATGGAAACCCTGGTTTTCTCTTGGATCACCAATTTAATTATTTGGTTTTCCTTTTTCTCTCTCAGGAAAAAAAAACTAACCTCAAATGAAACTATCAGTGTGGATTCTGTACTTCTGGACTTGTTTTAAAATCCGTCTATCCAGTATCTTTATTATAGGCCGCGTGGAATCATCTTGTTCGTTCGATACTACGATACCATCACCATATAAACAAGAATTTTAACAAGTTGCCCCTTATCCATGCTTCAACAATAGTTTGTTTAACATAAAAGAAATTCATTAGACCGAAAAGGAATTACACGAGGGCATGTACTATTCGTAGAGCTAAGTAAAACAATTTGATTTAAAAAAGATGGGACAGTATGATCTCATATTATAGTCATAACTGATTTATGTTTGTTGCATGGTTTGTGAACCCTTATGTCGTCTAATTTTCTCCTCTACAGTTGCGATTTAGTGTGCACTGTGGAATTTGACTTATCTGTTGCTTTATTTTTGTTATCATATATGAGATATACCTAGGTGATTCGATATAGTTATGATAAAACGAACCAGGTTTTCTGAGTTTGTTTTGAAGTACATTTTCGTCTATTGTCTAGATGTTGTTGTTTTTGTCGCCATTAGCATACCCCATGTCAGCTATCAAAGCAGTTGCGACCCCTAAAGTTTGCTTCGAAGTACATTTTCTTGAACGATTATGCTTGTAGTATTCAACGGTACAACTTTTAAAAATTGGGCAAGTTGAACCAATTTATTTATTTTTTTGCCACGATTGTCCCGTGCAGTTGTGCACCATATAAACATTAGCTAGCAAGATTGTTATTAAAAATAGTTTTAGTCAAGTCAATTCTTATCTGACTTATATTAACTTGACTAACTTGACTATTTCTACGGCTGTTATTACAGCTATAAATTCTTGTAATAACTTTGTCTGAGTTTTATCCTTTTTCAATATAATTCTTTACAACGTTTCTTATGGTATCATTGGGTTCGATCTCAACTAATCAAAAAAAAAATCTGCAAAAAAAAAAAAAATCAAAGCAGATCATAGAATCAAACATCTTTTTCATAAAAAAAATTACTGGTTATTGTTATCTTTTTCAATACAATTTTTCATTTTTCTGGGAACAAATTTCATATCAACAAATTGAAACAAGAATATGTTTTTTTTCTCATACTTAAAATTTTGGACATATTTGTTAATGTCATTGATAGTATATACAAGAAGAAGAAGAAGAATGACATCAACTTTCGTTGTTACAGATGGTAATACTCTGAATCTTTCCTTTTCGTTTTCTAATATAGCAAATCTTGTCTCCATTAAACTTGATCCAACAAATTATTTGCTATGGAGATATCAATTTGAGTCGTTTTTGGTTTTGACTGATTTATTTGGTCATGTTAATGGGTATGAACAAGAACCAACAAAAAGAATTAATGTTAATGAGGTATCAACTGTGAATCCAAAATGGGTTTACTAGATAAAATTGGATTGCTTTGTTACAAGTTGTTTAAAGGCAACCTTTATTGTTTTTGTGTCTGGTGATGTTTTGGGTCTTATTTCTTCAAGAGAGATTTGGGTATTTCTTGAAACAAGTTTCAAGGATCAATTTATGGCTAGGAAGAATATGTTGAGAAATAAATTGCATAACTTCAGGAAAGGTAATATGTCAGTTCTTGTGTATCTTGATCAAATCAAAACTATAGCTGATTTTTTGGATACAATAAGAGAGAAAATTAGTGAGCCAGATTTGATGATGCGTATTTTAAATGGGTTAGGAAGAGAATATGACAATTTTGTTATATCATCTCGGAATAGGGAGACTCCATTCACATTTGCAAAATAAAATCAATACTTTTGAATCATGAGCATTGGCTTATTGATCAACAGCAAGATACTAGTGTTGACTTTGATGCACAAAATACTGCGGAATTCTATGGTAGGAATGTGAGAAGTGGTAATGGAAAGAGTAGGTTCAAGAACTCAGGAAATGGTAATGGCAAGAATACAACTTTCAAAAATCCTGGTTTTCAAGGAGGATCTAGTTTTTAAGGTGGATCTTCTACAAATGGGAATGTAAGAAGAGATTTTTCTAATCTTGAGTGTCAGATTATATAGAAAAAAAAGGGTCATTATGCAAGTAGATATCATTTTAGGTATTATTCTCCTACAGAAGTCTCTTTTGGTGCAACAAATGTTGGGACTGTTGCTAGTACTTCTTTTGCAAATGAAAATAATACTTCAAATACTTCTTCTGGTATGCAAAAATTATCTGGGTTTTCAAGTGACAGATCTATTGCTTGACAATGGTTGTCTGATTCTGGTGCTACAGCTCATATGACTGGTGATTAAAATCTTTTACAACAAACTACTTCTTATAAAGGAAAGGAACATGTGCAAATGGGAAACAGTATGTCTCTGCCTATAGTTTTTGTTGCTAACTCTAGGCTACAGACACATGGAACTTGTTTTAGGATCAACAACATACTTTTAGTTCCTAACATCAAACATAATTTGCTTTCAATAGCTAAATTTACTAAAGACACTAGTTGTTATTTCAAGTTTTATCCTAATGTTTATGAAATCAGGGATTTATGTTCAAATGTCTTGTTATCTCATGGAATGCGTGTTAACAATCTTTATCTCATGCCTCTGACTTTTAAGCAACATTATTCGTTTTCTACTTCTTTATTTGCCTCTCCTCAAGTGTGGCATAACAGACTAGGACACCCATCTAAGCATATTGTTCAAAAGTTAAATGCTCAAAAGCATATTATGTTGAATTATGTTCCCTCTTCTACTTTGTGTCATCCTTGCCAGCTTGCTAAGAGCAAGAAGTTGTCATTTCATTTGTCTAATTGTAATGAAGAAAAATTGTTGTCATTAATACATTGTGATGTAAGGGGTCCTATTATTTCCTCTTTAAATGATTACAAGTATTACTTCGTTTTTATAGATGATTTTAGTATTTCATTGTATTTATTCAATGGAATTGAAATATGATGATGTTAAATATTTTGCACATTTTAAAACTCTTACTGAGAATCAATTTACAACAAGAATACAATCTTTTCAAGTAGGTGGTGCTTCTGAATTAGTTAAAAGTCAGTTTAAAATTATTATTATAAATACTAGTGGTATTCTTATCAGTATTTCTTGTCCCAAAACTCCTAAGCAGAATGGCCTATCTGAAAGGAAGCATAGACACATTACTGAAATGGGAAATTCTTTACTTTTTCATCCATCTTGTCCAAAAGAATTATGGTATGATGTTTTTTTTACAACAACGTATCTCATAAATAGAACTCCTACAAAACTTTTGAAATATAAATCACCATCTGAAGTTTTATTTGGTGTTGTTCCTGATTATCCTGTTCTTATAACTTTTGGCATTGCTTGCTATCCATGTATAGCTCATTCAAGAGTTGACAAGCTTTCTCTTAAATATGTTAAGTGTGTGTTTATTGGTTATAGTACTCTTTATAAGGGTTATAGGTGTTATAATCTATATATTTCTAAAAAGGTGCATGTATCTAGACATGTGGTATTTGATGAATCTCAGTTTTATTTTGTTAGTCCTAAATTGTCTATATCAAATCAGTCATGTTCCAATTCTTCTTCTTCTGATGTTGTATATGAATTTGAATCTTCTTTTAAAATATTACCTAGTAGTACTATTGTGACTATAGAACAAAGAGGTATTTCAAAACCAAAACAATTTCCTGATCGTGTTTCTTTTTCATCTATTAAACATCAAATTTTACCATCATTCTCTACTTTGTTAACCACAGGTTCTGAGCTTAAGACATTTAAAACATCTACAAAATATCTTAAGCGGAAAAATTCTATGACAGAAGAGTATGATTCCTTAGTTAAGAATGAGATATGGATTAAAGTTTCATGTGAACCACATATGAATGTTTTAGGTTGTAAATGGGTGTATAAGATGAAACAGAAAGTTGATGGCACAATAGATAGATACAAGTCAAGATTAGTTGCAAAGGGATATGTTCAACATGGTGTGGACTTTAATGAAACCTTTAGTCCAGTGGTTAAATGTACTACAATTAGAGTTTTTCTTTGTTTGGCACTAACTAAAAACTGGCAAATAAGGCACTTAGATGTGAGTAGTGCATTTTTGCATGGGTTTCTAGATGAAGATATTTATATGACTCAACCACAGGGATTTGTTGATCTTGATTATCCAACATATGTTTGTCATCTTAAAAAGAGCTTGTATGGGTTGAAACAAGCTCCAAGAGCTTGGTTTTATAGGTTTAGCACTTTTCTTGTTTCTTACGGGTTCAAGAAAAGTATTTGTGATAATTCAATGTTTGTTTTCACAAGTCAGGGTGATATGTTTGTGTTACTTTTATATGTTGATGATATTGTATTAACTGGCAGTTCTTCCAGTTTGATTGATAAACTAATTGTTTCCTTGAAAAGTGAGTTTGCAATGAAGGAATTATGAGATTTGGGATTCTTTCTTGGTATTGAAGCTGTTAGGAATTCTGATTTTATAACTTTAACACAAAAGAAATATACTATGGAACTATTAGATAAAACAAATATGGTGGATAAAAACCTTGTGATACTCCTGTTGTTAAAGCTAGTAGAGTGTCTATTCATGCTGGCCAGTTGTTAGATAATCCAAGTGAATACAGAACTATAGTTAGAGAATTACAGTATTTGACAGTTACAAGACCTGATATATGTTTTGGAGTTAATTATGTGTCATATTTTATGCATTCTCTAAAAAATATATATTTACAGCTTGTTAAAGAATCTTGAGTTATTTGAAAGGTACACTTGGACTGGGAATTACATTGAGAGTGGTGATTTGTGTAAACTAAAAGCCTTTATAGACTCAGACTGGGCAGGTTGTCCAGATACTAGAAGGTCAACTTCAGGATATATTGTGTTTTTTGGTCCTAATTTGGTGTCCTGGTCTTCTAAGAAGCAACAAACTGTTTCCAAATCTTCAACAAAAAATGAATATAAATACTTGTCTATTGTTGCAGCTGAACTGCAGTGGTTATCATATTTTTTGTTTGAGTTGAATGTGGTTCATTCAGGTCCTGTGTTGTTTATGTGTGATAATACCAGTGCATTATCCTGGACATCTAACCTTGTTTTTCATGTTAGGACAAAGCATATTGAAATTCAGTATCATGCTATAAGGGAGCTAGTGGACAAAGGATTTTTAAAGCTTTAACATGTTCCTAGTGAAGAACAGTTAGCAGATCTATTCACCAAGAGATTGTGTTCTCCTACTTTCTCCAAACTTCTGCATCAACTACTGGATTGTCTTCTTGCAACAAAATCTTCTGCATCATTAGGTGAGATAGTTGAAGATTAGTAAAACTAGAGCTGAGCCTCTATTTTTGTAAATTTGTTTTGATTTTTTTTTTCTTTTATTCAAAATCCTATTCTGGTCTGCCAGTTTGAGTTTGCAGGGGTGTTTTAGAAATGGTTTTAGTCAAGTCAATTCTTATCATACTTATATTGACTTGACTAACTTGACTATTTCTACAACTGTTATTAAAGCTATAAATTCTTGTAATAACTCTGTCTGAGTTTTATCCATTTCCAATATAATTCTTTACAACGTTTCTCAATTGTTGCCATTAGATAATTAAATTTTTGTATCTATAAGATCATAATACACTTGGTATAAATAATAACTTGAAACAAGCCTTCAAATTTATCAGAGTATCAAATTTAGGTTCCAATTAATCTAAAGTTTGTTAACTCGTGAACATGTATCCTTTTCTTAAGTTTCTGATATGAGTGATCGGTAAATTAGTTTGAAAGGTATTAAAATTGGTATTGAAGATGGGTTAGTCGACATTTGATGATGTTGGGAAGAGGTGCAATAGTTCATTGGATCTTTATCACTCTTTGCCAATTATCTCCCATGCAACATCATGGATGAGTTATGAAATTACGATTTTTCCTTAATCATAAATTTAAGAATTTTAGTTTTGTTATGTTTTCATCATCGTTTTATTTAAAGGTCGGTAAATTGAGATTTAGGATTTCGGTTTCTCACGATGAAGATCCTAAATAATAACAAAAAAAAAAAACAGTTCTTTAAAATAAGAAAAAGCATGTCAAATAAAGTGAATGTACCTAAATACAACATAAATAAGGCATAATCAAATCAGTTAGATTGTAATCCTATGGAAATAAGGTTGCTAGCTAATAACACTCATATGCGCAGGAGCGCGGGGCAACACGCCCCTTGTGTTTTTTTAAACTCACCCTCCAATAGCTAGAATTCCATAGAAAAAAGATTAATTGTAGGAATGACTAAACATGAATTAAGAGTTAGTTCTAGATCTAGCTGCTAGAAAATCTCCCCCCCCCTGTGTCCACCCTCCCCCTCCTACAATTACCCTACTTTTGCAAAAGAGACATCAATAGTTGCAGCAAATTTAAACTTTTTAAGATGATCTTTTATCAAAAATCACACTGAGAAGTTAGATGCTCTAGGGATATAGCTACACGGTAGTGACAAATAATCAACTCACAAGGGGGATTCCAACATACTGCAGAGGGAGAAGAGAAAGCGACATGGAATCAACCACGAGTATTAGTAAAAGGATCCGGATCGTACGTGACAATCGTTTTTTATGAGAGTTGTTATTTTTATTTCTAAATCGTAAATTCGTTATAGATTATTTGATTCACGATTTTTTTTAAGAAAAAGAAATCTCATAATAATACACTAAACTAAAAATCTAAAATTCAACAAATCTTCAAATTTAATTGGAAGCAACAAAAATAAGTTAAAGTGATATATATATATATATATATATATATATATATATATATTAAAGACAGATCCATTAGGGGTTCTGAATCGATAAACAAAAATAAAAAAAATGGTTAGAATCTAGACGGCATTAACTGGTATTCAATATAGTACACATATAAAAATCACATGTATGTGAATTAACTTTTGTTGATGATGGTTCTAATTCTATGTTGTTTCAGAAGATGAACAACACCAAAAATAAAAACATATTAAAGTTAATTTCCACTATCTTTTTTTGGATGTTGATTTAATTCTTTTAACATACTATTATGGATAATGAATCTTTGATCTGATGTGAAACCTCTGGATAACTCACTTTCACTTCTTACATATGATTATGATCTATTTCCACATTTTATCTTTTCCTTAAGGTCGTGTCCGTTAACCCATGTTTGAGATCTTGCTACTGCTGCTGCATAAATAATGGGTGAGGTTGATGTCGATTTAAGAGTGTTGTTTTTCAATAGTAATATTTTACTTTTTTTTCAACTCAAGTCAACAACATAGTGATGACTGTAGTGACACCTTTGATGTCAAACTCTTTTTAGACGTAGAGTGGTGAAATTATGTTGAATAAGAGGAGGTTGGCAAATATGACATTATTGCCCGAGCAATATGGAAAGAGAGGTGGAACAAAATATTTCATAATACTATTCCTTTGGTGCACATAATCGATGGTATTATGTTGCTAGTAACAAACCAGTTGAATAAGACTGGTATCTATAATAGAATGAATATTAAATGATGCTCTCCTGTCGAGGGAGTTTTAACTATTAATTTTGATGGATCTTTTCATAAGCTAACTAAACATGGATGAATATGTCTAATATTACGTAATTTAGCATGAAAATCCACGGGAGCAAAGTGTCTATTTGTTGTTGAAGCACCATGACCGGAACATGGAGAGGGTCTAGCTATTTGGGATGCAGTGAAGTGGGCTCGAAGAATGAGGTTAGTATCAATTAATTTTGAGATTCTAATCTCAAAGAGGAGGCAATCAACAAGGGCCAATTCAACATTAATTGGCACATCCATAATTTTGTTGGAGATGTTATCTCAATTTTTTAGCAATATAGGTCTTGGAGATCTTATTATATCCTCAAAGAGCAAAATAAGGTGGCAGACTACCGTAAGCATTCTCTCTAAGGTGGCTAGGACAAAAAAGCTCACCATAAATGAGCTGAATAACCGTCAAATCGTATTCGGTCTCAGTTATTGAGAAACATGAAAATATTATTTTATCTTAATAAATTTCCTTTTTGTATAAAAAAAAATGTTGAATGGGCCAAACATTCAAGAACGTTAAATGTTATCCTTTTAGCCTTGGGACGCTAATAATGATTTTTCCACTTATCATATCGTGTGAAGCATCAAAATTCCCAAAGTTACATATAAATCTTCGATTCAAGATTTGATATACGAACTGAATCCTATAAATCAAAAATGAATCACGATATGATTTCAAAACCCTGCCTACGCGCTCGCCATAAGGCTTTTTGCATCTAGTTCAGGATAAAAATAAAATCCACTCAAGTTTATGGATGTTTCTCATTTCTAATGGGATTAATAGACTTTACTTTTACAACATTGATTGATATTCTTTTCGATAATTTCAAGACATTTCAATTTAACGAATATGGCCTTTAAATGTGCATAATTGGATGTCAACATAACTGCAAGTTGAGTCAAAAATGATTAAGTTGCGCATCACCCTAATCACGAGTTCAAAATTTTATAGTCCTGACAATATGAATATTGTAATGGAAGTTACACATCTTGGGGAAATAAATTCATATTCCCAAATGAGATTCTACAACAGTTAAAAATATTTGACATTGGATATCTAAAGGCCACAACTGATTTAATTTTGTCTTCTTCTTTTAGATATAGTGTTTTTGCTATTGAATCTAAATAATTTATCTTTTATCAGAGCTTCTCCGATGTTAGGGTTAAAGAAATCTTTACTCGAGGTCTTGATAAGAATTTTTCTTCGATGTTATTCATATGTGTTAGAATCTTACCAAGTTGTGTGCATGTAAATATTTCAGGTGGGATTAGATTTTATTAAAAGTGTTGTTATTAGGAGGGAAAAAATGAATGTGAGAAGGGAAGGACAATGGGGAGGGAATAAGAATTTCAACAGAGGGATTGCCTTTATAGAAACTGCAGGAAATATCAAAACTACCCCTGAAAGTTTTACCAACCAACCCAACCATATTGCCTTACTATTTCTTATAAACCCCAATTCCAAAATTGAAATATATTGATCTCATATCATCTTTCATATATAAGCAATATAAGAGTAAATAACACTAAAAAAGTCATATAACCAACATTCAAGAAATGAAATAAATGTCAATCTCAATGATTATGAATGAGAAGGTTGGCTCTGATCATGATCTCATTGCATATATAACTAATTAAAAATATATCACATAATATTTTGGGTTTTCATTTGAATGCAAGTCTGATTACAGTCATAATTAAGCACGAAAAGATATCACTTTTAAAGATTATATCCATCCTCACTTGAATCCAACAACAGTTGGAGATGTCGTTCGTTGTAGAATCAATTATGCATTTGTTGGTGTTGAATGATGATATCTTGATGACATTGGTACGATTTTCATCCACTATGAAGCTTTTAATAGTAATCGTTTAGATGCACATCAATTGGGAGAAACTGATAAATCCTTGATAGGGGTGCACATGATACGGTTTGGTTTTTGACCCAGCCATAACCGAAACCAGTAGTCTCGGTTTCTCGATTTTGAAAATCGAGTATTACCATTAAGCATTTCGGTTTGGTTCGGTTTTAACCGGTTTGGTTTCGGTTTTAACCGATTATTTTCAGATTTAAATTTATTTAACAAAAAGCTGTTGAAAAAATTAACAATCATGACGTGATTGAGAAAAAAAAATTGGAGACATTAATAGACCACGGAGGATCCGGTTATTTCTCATTAAAAGCTATTTCATTTCACGCCTCATAATCTCCATTAAGATACTTGTCTTCTGGGTAATATTCAGCGGTAACATCATTCCCTCCGAATTTCCTACCATGAAGTGCAGCCTTTGCCTTGCAAGAACCAGAATTATCTGCGTACTCCAAGAAAACCTGGGCAAAAAATGAACAAAAATCTGAAAAGATGGCTGCAAAAATATACGGTCAAGTGACTCGTTTTACGAAATTGGACGAGTGATCAGGATAATTATAATGTGTTTCGTAAAGGTATGATTAGGGCATATCTCCCTCCGTTTCTGGAAAAGTGTTACTATCACTTTTTCAGTTTAGCCTAAAAATAAGCCAATTTAAAAAAGTGATAGTAACTCTTTTCCTGAAACGGAGGTAGTACTAGTTAACCAAACCCTAAGCCGATCTTACCGGAGGTACTTGATAAATTACCAAAGCAAAACCGTCAGACGCAGTAGAAAGAAATGTACATTTCGAACTCCTGATGACCAATCTCCGTTTGCATTAGGGCGAGGAATTATGATACTCACCAAGGGCTCTGGATCAAACAGACTATATAAGACCAAAATTCAAGGGATCTAGATAACACGGAACGGTAAGCCTAAGCCAGGAAAAAACATTAGGTAAGTTTTTTTCTCACATCCTACGGCCTATATTACAAAGATCTAATGTCACATATTAATCGGTTTAAAACGAATCAGTTTGGTTCGGTTTTAGGGGTGGACCAAAACCGAACCGGGATCAACCGGTTTTCTTAAATCTATAACCGTTGATTACCATTAGATGTTCGGTTCGGTTCGATACGGTTTTTCGGTTTACCCAGTTTTTCGGTTTTTTGTGCCTTGATGTTGCTCAAATAAAAATAAAAATACATGGATACAATTAGATAAATAAAGACAGGAATGGTATTTAGATTATTACTATTCTTTTTAATGCTTTTATGTTTTACTCGAAATTGACTACGATTTGACCGGATACTTTCCATCCTCGAAAACAAACCTCGAAAACAAAAGCACTACACATAATGTTTAAAAACACAATTTATAAACAGTCCCCTCACAGTGTGGGGTCCAAAACAACCCCATACTTTCTTGGGGAAGTGGGGCGCACTCTTATTTGAATAGGCGGCTTATATCTTGTTCAAATGAGCGATGTGTATAGAATTATTGCATAGAAAATCCATTCTTTTTTTCCTATTAGCAGAACTCCTAATTAAATTTAAAGATGTGCCAATTCAAGGTCATAGAGAGTTCAGATATGACTTTCTCCTT
Organism: Papaver californicum; assembly: GCA_023531435.1. Lineage (NCBI taxonomy): Eukaryota > Viridiplantae > Streptophyta > Magnoliopsida > Ranunculales > Papaveraceae > Papaver > Papaver californicum. Next base: position 12,371,835 of record JAJJMC010003936.1, on the reverse strand, counting down.
GACACCTTCTCGTGGGATGGAGTAATAAATAGTACGTACCTGCATTGGAGATGAAATTCGGCAGGAAAAATCTTAAATGAATATCCGTTTGCACACAGAGATAGTATATGATCGGTTGTTAAAAATTAAAAACTACATGCTGAATGTTTGATGTGCATATTCAGACAAATTTCTCATCAAAACATCTGTATACTGGTAGTATTTAAGGTACGATGAACTTGAAGTACATACACAACAACCCGGATTCATACATTACATGCCTAGTGACACGCACCGGTTGATTGATTACATCTTTATTAACAACAAAATTTATAAAACAATTTGCATGGATCAATGATCCAGACATGAGACTTGGAGCTCCATATGTGCTCTCAAAAAACTCATTTATTCCCTAATTCAACAAGCAAAACATAAGCAGCAGTACCGATGAACGAAGATGTACATCACCTTTGATGAGTTTGACGAATCAGACCAATCAAGGGTTATTGAGTCTGCAATTATCATCGCAAGCCTTGGGGCATAGGTCATTACCAATTTTCGCGCTGTACTGTTTCTTACAATCAGGCTCACAAATACCCATGCACGCATCATAACCCGGATTAGCTTCAATCACTTCAATTGTATTGCTACTCAACATTACCACCACCAGAAAACACAGCACAATCATCATTTTGCTACAACCTGCCATTTTTGTTAAAAAAATTTTTGTCCGACTCTCTAGATTTCTCCTTGGTAATTGCGAAGGAATGTTAAAAAAATAGGGCAATTGATGACTGGATATTCATTGTGGACATAATTGGGATGAATTTATAGTACAGGTTTGATTGTTAGTACACTAACTGTGGATACAAATTGACCGGGTTTTGTTAGAGAATATGTGGATTCTAATTGTGATTTGTGGATGATATACATAGGAAATGGTCAAAGGTGTATGGTTCACTAGTACCGATCTTTCTTTGATCTTCACAGTTTCACTTTATTAAATTAGAAACGAGCAAGATTTGTGAAAGACCTGTTGGAAAAGTACCTTCCTGTAACAGAAAAACACAAACACAGAGAA
>JAJJMC010003936.1:12330322-12355775 GCA_023531435.1 Papaver californicum | reverse complement strand
GATCGGTGATTGATTTTCTTTTAAGACAAGATTCGGTAATGCTTGTAATTACCTTGTTTGTAATAATCTTCTCAGAACTTTCTTGTTTGGACAAGATAAGTAGATTTTGTTTCCAAAGTTAATCTTCGAAAATAAATCCCATTGATATCACGTGATCTATTTTTGGAGAGAAAGAGATTTTGTTGGGGTTTAGGGTTTTAATGTCGTGTACAAATCAAACTCTTCATAGGGCAAGTATAAACTTGTCTTAAACTCCTTAAGATTCTCCAAAACCCGCTGATTTTTTTTCACACAAATTAAGGATATAGTTTCCCGCCAAATTTGTTTGATTGAAAAGAGAAGGTGCCCTTATCAAAGTCTTGGGTACCTTTAACAGTGGAGATAGGTTCCTTGAACATTTCTTGAGGGTGTCTTTATCACTTTTTCTGGGGGCGTTTTTAGCACTTTGCCAGCCAAATTTTCCATGCATGTTTATTCTTCAAAAATATCTAAAAACATAATAAAATAATGATATTAGTACATACATTGAGAACTAAAAATACAAATATGATATCAAATTAAGACACATAAATGTGTCTATCAAATACTCCCAAACTTATATTTTGCTAGGCCTCTAGCAAACTAATCTAGAAAATAAAAATCCTTACTCGCTGTCACAGGCATCGCGGTTGCACTTAGTGTGTGCAATAAGCTTTTAAACCCCTAGGTGGCCCTAGTGGAAGAGTTTTCTCTCGTGAGGGTTTACAAGAGATATACCCTCAAAACCTTTTACTCCAAACTCTAGCTACTTGTGAACGATTGAGGATAGACACTAAACACGCTATTTAGTTGGCTACAAAATTCTTTGGCTATGAGAGGAATTACCCTGTTTTGAATCCAATTGTTGTACACGAGTTTGTACTCAAGCATACTAAAATTCATATATAAGAAAATAAAGCACTACTCAGAAAGTCGTACAATGGACCACGATACTCAGAATCTAACAAACTACAATCACATAAAAAGATTATCAAGATGGATATGGAAATAGAATTGTGCGCATGTTGACCAAGGTGAACGGTGTTTCCCAGAATATTTTTATGAAAATAATGCCAAGATGAACCCTAATGGATTGAGATACGCACCCACTGGTCTGAATCCTAATTCTAGTATCAACTCAGCTGATATATACAAGAGCCTCGGCGGTTGATTTATTAAATATATACAATTATTATTATTTTTATTTTTATTTTTTTTCGAAAACATGATTAAATCTTTTGAATCTAAGTGCATGCTCCTTGTCAGCATATTACATGATAGTTCATATGGATCCTGCCATGCTTTCTTAGGGGACAAAGACAGGAAGAACACACACTTATTGCTATCCAAGTGTCATTTTTTTAGTTGGTCAAGTTCAATTAAAATAATGGGGTTTGATCTCAATAATTCTACTTCATCCTGGTGACAACAAGGCGATACTAATGCCCCGCCAAATCCCTTAGAGAAACACAAAAGTTGCAAAAATAAAAACAGAACGTGACATGGTGACGAGTCCGAGATATGGTGATGACTATCATATTATTTCTAACACCTGAGTTTTGTCCTTTTATGAATTGACCATTTAGTTGGGTCCCTCAACTCCTATAGCCAAGAAATTTGTTTCCATCTACTTAGAATGGTTAGTGTCATCTTGAATTGTTCACAAGTTTCTAAATTTTGGAGTTTTTGGTACAAATAAATTTTTAAATTTTTTCTCCCTTACCCCCAAACTTAAATTGAACATGGTCCTCGATGTTCTAAAGATAATGAATAAAAGCATGAACAAAGAGAATTACCGAGCAAAGTAAAAGAGATAGGGAAAGATATTACCAGTATTGTGCACCAAAAGCATATGGGTTTCCTCCCATAGAGCGCTAAGTTTAATGTCTTCATCCAGACTTGGTTACCTCGCAGATTAGTCCTGATAGACAGGATCATTCAGTTATGATTCTTCCACTACCTGAGTGGTCAACTCAAAAAATGGTTTCAACCGTTGACCGTTAACTTTGAAAGTTTCTCCATTCTTTGGATTTTCAACTTCTACTACACCATGTGGAAAAAAGATCTTGACATAGTATGTGCCCGACCACCGGGATCTTAACTTACCAGGAAAGAGATGTAAACGAGAATTGTACAGGAGCACTTTTTGACCAAGTTCAACTGACTTTCGAATAATCGATTCATCATGAATTTTTTTAGTTTTCTCCTTGTATATTTTCACATTTTGGTAAGCATCATTATGAATTTCTTCTAAGTCATTGAATTGAAGTCTACGGTTATCACCAGCGGTTGGTAGGTCAAAGTTTAACCGTTTAGTAGCCCAATAAGCATGGTGTTCTAATTCTACAGGCAAATGACATGCTTTACCGAAGACAAGTCTATACGGAAACATCCCAGAAGGAGTCTTAAAAGCGGTTTGGTAAGGCCACAAAACTTCTATTAAACGCAAAGACCAGTCTTTCCGAGTGGGGTTTACTGTCTTTTTCCAAGATTTTTTTATTTGCCTATTAGACATTCTACTTGGCCACAAGTCTGCGGGTGGTAAGGTGTAAATCTTATGAGTAATAGAGTATTTTTTCATGAGACCTTCAAAGGAACGATTAAAAAAATGGGAACCTCCAACACTAATAATTGCTCTAGGCATACCAAATCGAGAGAAAATGTTGTCTCTAACAAATTTGATCACAAGGTGGCGATCATTTGTCTTGGTATCTATAGATTCAACCCACTTGGACACATAGTCATCAGCTATCAGAATATAAAAGTTTCCAAAAGAGTTAACAAAGGTACCCATAAAATCAAAACCCCATACATCAAATATTTATATTATCAAGACATGACTCAATGGCATCATATTACGACGGGTCAACTTTCCTAATTTCTGACATCTTTCACAACTTTGACAAAATTTATGGGCATCTTTGAATAAATACGACCAACAAAAACCATATTGCAAGACCTAAGCAACTGTTTTCTTAGCACTAAAATGACCCCCACAAGCTCCATAGTGACAAAAAGTGAGCACACTAGAGATTTCGTTGTCAGGAATACAACGATGGATGATCTGATCTGGACAATATTTGAATAAATATGGATCATCCCTGAAAAAATGTTTGACCTCAGACAAGAACTTTACTCTATCCTGTTTAGACCAATACTCAGGCATTTGACCAGTTACCAAATAATTAACAATGTCATCAAACCAGGGTAACCGAGAGATGAAAAATAATTGTTCATCAGGGAATATGTCAAGGACTGGTCTTTCATCATCTCTAGCCTCCATAAGGATACGAGATAAATGGTCTACTACTATATTTTGTGAACCTTTTTTATCACGAATCTCTAGAGTAAATTCTTGTAACAGTAAAACCCATCTAATCAGTCGAGGCTTCAGTATCTTCTTAGACCGAAGATACTTGAGTACGGCATGGTCAAAATAGACTATAACCTTTGACCCAAGAAGGTATGATCTAAATTTATCAAGTGCAAACACGATGGCTAACAATTCCTTCACAGTGGTTATATAGTTAATCTGGGCATCATTTAGGGTTTTAATAGCATAATAAATCATAGAAGATGCTTTATCATGTCTTTGGCCAAGGACAACACTGACCGCGTAATCGGACGCATCACACATAAGTTTAAATGGGATGTTCCAATCATATGGTCAGATGATAGGGGCAGAAGTTAACAAAGATTTTAGATTCTCAAAAGCTTCAACACATGCTTCATCAAATACAAAGACAGTATCTTTAGAAAGTATGTTCGATAGAGGTAAAGCAATCTTGCTAAAGTCTTTGATGAAACGACGATAAAATCCAGCATGACCAAGGAAAGATCTAGCACCTGTTACATTCTTAGGAGGCCTTAATTTAGAAATTAGGTCAACCTTGGCTCTATCAACTTTTATTCCCTTAGCGGACACCACATGTCCTAACAATATTCCATACTTAACCATAAAATGACACTTCTCCCAGCTTATGACTAAGTTCTTTTCTTTACAACGTTCTAGAACTAGTATAAGATGGTGCAAACATTCATCGAAAGAAGAACCAAAAACCGAAAAATCATCCATAAAAACCTCGAGAAACCGCTCCACCATGTCCGAGAAGATACTTAGCATGCAACATTGTAATGTTACAGGTGAATTGCATAACACAAAAGGCATATGCCTATAAGAAAAAGTACCAAATGGGCATATGAAGGTTGTCTTCTCTTGGTCTTCTGAAGCTATGGAGATTTGGTTATACCCACAGAATCCATCTAGAAAACAGTAATAGCTATGACCACTTAATCTTTCTAACATATGGTCGATGAATGGTAGAGGACAATAGTCTTTCCTAGTGATTGAGTTCAGCTTACGGTAGTCTATACAAACTCTCCACCCAGTAGTAACTCGGGTGAGGATCAATTCACTGTTCTCATTCTCAACTACTGTAATTCCAGACTTCTTTGGGACAACCTGGACATGGCTGACCTATTTACTATCAGAGATGGGGTAGATGATACCCGCATATAACAACTTGAGAACCTCTATGCGGACAATATTTTTCATGTTGGGGTTCAATTGTCGCTGCATTTCTCTTGAAGTTTTGGCACCTTCCTCTAGGTATAATCAGTGCATACAGTTAGCAGGACTAATACCTTTCAAATCTGCTATGGTATACCCAAGGGAAGTTTTGTGCTCTCGGAGAGCACTAACTAGTTTACTTTCCTAATCATGCTCTAAGTCAGAGGCAATTATGAAAGGAAGAGTATTCTCATTACCTATAAACACATATTTCAAAGTATCTGGTAAAGAATTTAATTCAAGGGTGGAAGCTTTAACTAAAGATGGGACGAGCTTATCTGTAGTTGGCGGGTTTACGTTGCCATTTCCCATAATCCAAAACTGGTGCAGAATCTAAAAATGCATTAACTTTTTCAAAATGACTATCCTCATCATTGTAGGCTCCAAAATGGGCCAAACAAGCCTCTAACGGATCATTAACACAACTGGTACTAAAAGTATTCTCAACTAGAGAATCAATCATGCAAAACACTCATAGCGGTTATGGTCTGAAGGGCCTTGGAAGGCTTTAAAAACATTCACCGAGATTTTCTGATTTCCAAAAGAAAATTCCACTTGACCGTTTTGACAAATGGTTATAGCATTAGCACTAGCTAAAAATGGAAGACCTAGGATGATTGGAATATTGATCTCTCGGTCTGAGATAGGTTGAATATCTAGAATCACAAAGTCGACTAGATATATAAAGTTTTCTACTTGAACCAAAATTTCTTCAATAATTCCACGTGGAATCTTGACTGACTTATCGGCTAACTGAAGTGTGATCCTAGTTGGTTTTATCTCTCCTAGTCCAAGTTGTTCGTAAACCGAGAAAGGTAAAAGGTTCACACTAGCCCCTAGATCTAACAATGTATTTTATATTCGTTGATTGCCTGTAGTACAGATAACAGTGGGACAACTAGGATCTTTGAATTTGACTGGGTAGTGTTGTGAAAGTATGGAACTAAATTGTTAGGTCAAGAATGCCTTTTTACGCACAATCATGTCACGTTTGACCGTACACATGTCTTTAGGAACTTGGCATAGATTGGCATTTGTTTAATTGCATCTAACAGGGGAAGGTTGATCTTAACCTGCTTAAAGATGTCTAGGATTTCAGCACAAATGCCAGACTTTTTCTTAGCAATCCTTTGGGGAAATGGTGCGGGTGGAGTAAACACTCTCTCAGGGATATTTTCCTCATTTGGGACCACATCTTTCTTAGGCCCATTAGTGTCACTAAAAGTTTCATCGACCTCAGACTCTTTTTCAGTTTGATTATTAACCTTAGTTTGCTCTATTGTGTTTTCAACTGTTTTGCCACTCCTGAGGGTAGTGAATGCTTGAACATGCTCAGTAGAACTACCTGGCCCGTTTATCTGGTGGACTCCTTTCGTATTTGGAGTCGGTTGGCTAGGAAATTTCCCATTCTCCTTATCATTTAGCCTGTTTGACAGTTGATTTATCTGAGTCTCTAAGTTACTGATGGCTTGAGCAGTATTTTTTTGGTTACATTGACTCATCAAGACGAAGTCATCGAACCTTTGGCTGCTCTAGACAGTTTGATTGTCTAAGAGTTTCAGAGATTCTTCTAAAGTCATCAACTTAGTATCACCTTGGCCATGTTCTTGGGCTTGATTTGGGTTCCTAGGAAAATCGGATGGTGGGTTGCTAGATGCATTTCCCTGATGGTCCCCTTTTGACCACGAGAAATTGGGGTTATGTCTCCAACCAGGGTTATAGGTATTAGAATATGAGTCGAATTTAGGTCGACCCTCATATTTCGAGTTCATACCGCCATATAATATACTAACTTGGTCACAGGTAATTTCACTTAGGTAAATTTGAGGCTCATTGTTATAGCTCATAACCTGACTCGACCCTTTTTGACTTCTAATATCTAAGGCGTCTAGGCGCGTAAGGATATCTGAACCATTATCAACTCTATTGACCCTATGAATTGTGTTTCTAGATATTTCTGGTTCTCTCATTGAAGCCCACTTCCTAGTTTATTGGCTAACTCGATGAACAAGTCAAAACATTTATCAGGATCCTGATGGGTAAAGTCTCCACCACTTATTGTTTCTACCTGCATACGGGTTTAACTATCTAAGCCCTCATACAAGATTCGGGCCATATGGGATTTTTCAAAAACCGTGATGCGAACATTGGTATAACAACTCATTAAACCTTTCTACATAATCATGTAGGATTTCATCTAATTTTTGCTTAAAGGTTTGAATAGATTGACGAACAGTAGCAGACTTATGGTGTGGTTAGAATTTCTTAATAAACCTCTACAAGCCCATCCCAGGTGGTGATTGTTTTATAGGGAATGATATGATACCAATCTTTGTCTTTCTCATCAAGGGAAAAAGGAAACAAACGCAACCTAAGTACATCTATCGATACATTTGGATAACTCATGGTCCCACAAATCATTTCAAAGTCTCTAATATGAGTGTATGGATTTTCATTGTCTAACCCCTAAATGTACGAAGAATATTAATTGTTCCAGGTTTGATGTCAAATTTTCTATTAGAAGCGGGTAAAACTACCCCGGATTCACGTACTACTTTGAAAGGGTTCATATGGTCTCTTATGATCTTGGTTACATTGGTTTCATCACCCATTTCATAAAATAAAGATAAACTACCAACAAACATGCTAGGAGTCGGACTCAAACAATACCAATCGTTTTCTTCAAGTTTATTTCCTTCACGTACCCAGCGAGGCATACACAAGCAAAAGATACTAGTGTTTGACAAAAATTGTGCACATGCAAAAATGTTGGGTTCACTATTTTAGGTAGGCTTGGTTTACCTTTGCAGAATATACAAGACTTGTCAAGGGTACAAGGTAAAGGCTTGTGATGGTTCGGCTGACAGCGCCCAGAGGGTTCAACTTACTATCCGACGTGATTTTCCTAAAATCGGTACTGGAAAATGCGAGAATGATATGCAAGTGTTTTATTTTATTTTATTTTTATAATAAAATTAAAAAAAAACACGCGCATACACACTTAAAAGGAAATTCAATTTAAAAATAAAAATTAATGAAATAAAAATTGGATTTTACTAACCTTTATGATAGGCAATTTTCCACAAAATATTTGTAAACTAATACCTGCACAACAAAGACAAGAAATACCCAAATAAAATCTAGAAAATAAAATAAATATAAAAATAAAAGTCTAAACTAACTAGCCTAATTAACAAAAAAATAAAAATTAACTAAAAATATTATTTCTCAATCCCCGGCAGCGACGCCAAAAATTGATAGAATTTTTAACCTATAGCCGCAATCGTACGACAACTACAAATTAGAAGCGGCAAGTACGGTTTGTCCATGGAGATTGATTATAATATTTCTAATTAATACCTTAATTTTGTGCTAAAATAAGAAATTGTTGAATGATTTTAGAATAAAAATTTAAAGAAAATAACTAACAAATTGATTAGTTTGAAAATAAGAGAAAATTCTAGGGGTTTGGGATTCCACTATCTTTGATGTTGTAAAATCAATTAATCACTACTTAGACAATTACTCTTAAATACTCAAAACAGTTTTGAATCCAATCGCATGTTTCGGAAGATTTATCGTTTTAAAATTTAATATTACAACTTTCGTTGTTATACCAAAAATCTAACTTGATTCGTTAGAAATAGATCAGGTAAAGAAATTCCTCGTTCAGTTACTATTCTCATTCTCTTATAAAATATCAACATCCTAAAGACTATTCAGAACAATTATTTTGAAGTTTGTAAAGAAGAGAAAATTATTAATCGTTGAAAAGCATAATATTGGAGTAATATATCAAAGAAATTGAAAACTAATAAATATCCATCAAAAATAGTTTTCTCCTACACCCTAGAGAAAAAGTTTATCTACTCATAGAAAAAAGAACAAAAAAAATGGTGAAATCATGGATTTTTTTAATGAAAGGAATCTTACAATTTTCTTTAATTTCTACTCGATTTAACCTACTTTGAGGAGCTGTTACAAAAGAACGGACTTGAAAAGCTGTTGGATAAGACTGCTTTCTGGTGATGTAAAAGAACGACCCCTTCAATGTGTATTAAGCTCAAGAACTATTGCAGACAATGTAGCAGAGACTGTTGCAAAAGGTGTTGATTTTGAAAGATTTGGTAATGGGTATTAACAACAGTTTGGAACTGTGTCAAACTTCTTCTTCTTCAACCTCTCGATGTGAGCTAAGAAAATTTGCAGAGTGATTTTTCTTTTGATTCTGTCTCTCCCCGTATGCCCCCAAAAACTTCACTAGACCTCCTATTTATAATGGAGCACTCCTACAACTCCAAATCTCGTGAATATCTTCTCGTTAATGAGAATCAATTCTTGGCAGATCGGTGATTGATTTTCTTTTAAGACAAGATTCGGTAATGCTTGTAGTTACCTTGTTTTTAATAATCTTCTCAGAACTTTCTTGTTTGGACAAGATAAGTAGATTTTGTTTCCATAGTTAATCTTCGAAAATAAATCCCATTGATATCACGTGATCTGTTTTTGGAGAGAAAGAGATTTTGTTGGGGTTTAGGGTTTTAATGTCGAGTAAAAATCAAACTCTTCATAGGGCAAGTATAAACTTGTCTTAAACTCCTTAAGATTCTCCAAAACCCTCTGATTTTTTTTAACGCAGATAAAGGATATAGTTTCGGGTTAATTGATTTTTGGTACTCAGGTTTTGACCAGGTTTAGTGTTTGGTATAACATTTGTCCAACGTTAGTGCTTGGTACCTGGACTGACGGTTGACCCGAGTTGACAATGGTAAATACTGACTTCTGTTTAGTAATTAAAAAAAATAAAATTAATAGTTAACGACGTTAACACGTGAGTGTTTTAAAAACTCACATGCCTTCTGATATATTGTATGGATATGATTGTTCAGATCCAACGGTCGGATTTTCAGATTTTCAAAAAACATGACCGTTGGCTGGACTTTATAAAAACACCTGTAGATATCCTACTTTCACCACAATCACCTGCAAATTCTCATATTCTTCTTCAACAACTCAATTCCTGAAAATTTTTCACACAGAAGCATACATAATGGAGGGTTCAAGCTCATCACCAATTAGAAAGTGTTCTCTATGTATTTCTACGGGTCATGTTGCCATAAGTTGTCCTTGGGAAGGTACAAAATGCACAATCACCAATTGCAAGGGGTACCTGTTTCTTAGAAAAGCAGTAAAAGGAAAAAATAGATTTCAACCTTATGTAAAGTGCAACTACTGTGGAGTTTTCATCTGGTTAAATGCTTATGTAGCTTCACACCAAGGTATTCCACCTCCTATTCCACCAACTTTTCCAGATGATGAAAAATAGTTAAAAGAGAAGCAATTTTACTGCTACTCATGTGGGGAAGCTGATCACATGGCTTATAACTACAAAACAAATCTCTTACCATGCACAAATCCATGTTGTGATGTTAAGATGAAGCTGCTCACTTCTACAAAACCAGAATCTATTGGAAACGGATACTACTTATGTCAAACATGTAAGAAGGTTAATTTTCAATAAATTTGTAAGAAAGCGTTGGAAGATGTATGAACCTAGTAAGATGTATGAACCTAGTAAGTTGTAATGAATCTAGTAAGTTGTTCTAAGTACTAATTAATCTAATAATTATGTCAAACAATGCAGCAACAATCTATTAACACACAAGAAGATGATAAAGATAATAATGATAACATATTGCCATTAAGTTGTTCATAAAGATGACAACTAAGATACTGTCATACTGTCATAAACAAGTAATAAAGATAATACTGTCAACTGCATATGTTATTCACAACCTTTAAACATGTAATCTCTAGCAACTGCAGTGGTCCAAAATATAATAACTTTTTGTAATGACCCGACCTTCCACCGATATTGTCCCCACTTAGCCACTGCGGTTATCCAGCAGCAGCTTCCCAAGGGCTCACCCATCCCTGGATTACTCCCTCCCGAGCACGGTTAACTACAGAGTTTTTTGCCAACTCTGAGCCATTTGTGCTGAAAAGGCCTCGGTGTTAGGAAAGGACAAACCACTACCTATATTCCATATGGCGAACCCTACCTGCCGAATCGGGGTATTACAATACCACCATCTTAAATTGGAGTTGTCCTCGGCTCCGGAATATATTCAAGCCCAGATCTTCAACGTTCCCTACCACCTATGAGACCAATACCTGGAACACCCCGTCCAGCATACTCTCTCACCCTTTGTAATGACCCGACCTTCCACCGATATTGTCCCCACTTAGTCACTGCGGTTATCCGGCAGTGTGGGGTTTTCAACGGGCACCGCTGCGGTTATCCAGCAGCAGCTTCCCAGGAGGTCACCCATCCCTAGATTACTCCCGCCCGAGAATGCTTAACTGCAGAGTTTTTTGCCAACTCTAGAGCCAACTGTGCTGAAAAGACCTCGGTGTTAGGAAAGGACAAACCACTACTTATATTCCATACGGCGAACCCTACCTGTCGAATTGGGGTATTACAATACCACCACCTTAAATTGGAGCCGTCCTCGGCTCCAGAATATATTCAAACCCAGATCTCCGACGTTCCCTGCCACCCATGAGACCAATACTTGGAACACCCCGTCCATCGTACTCTCTCACCCTTGGCAGGTGACCCGTCGTCGGCTCTGATACCACTTTGTAATGACCCGACCTTCCACCGATACTGTCCCCACTTAGCCACTGCGGTCATCCGGCAGTGTGGTTTTTTTTACGGGCACCGCTGCGGTCATCCAGCAGCAGCTTCCCGGAAGGTCACCCATCCCTGGATTACTCCCGCCCGAGCACGCTTAACTGCAGAGCTTTTTGCCAACTCTGAGCCAGTTGTGCTGAAAAGGCCTCAGTGTAATGTAGACATTCATGCCTCTTGTAAGACCAGTATCTAGCATCACCGCCTAGCATACTCTCCCACCTGAGCACAAGCGACCTATCGTTATCACCGATATTGTTCCCACTTACCCACTACGGTTATCCAGCAGTGTGTGATTTTTATTGGAACTACTGCGGTTATCCGGCAGCAACTTCCCGAGAGGTCACCCATCCTATGACTACTCTCGACCAAGCACGCTTAACTGGGAATTTTTTCCCACAACTTAGTCAAGTGTACCCATCAGGCCTTGGTGTTAGGAAATGACAAATTATTACCTATATTCCATTCGGCGAACCCTACCTGCCGAATTGGGGTATTACAGTTATCCATTAGATCAATTGTAATACCCCAATCAGTAGGTAGGGTTCGCCGAATGGAATATAGGTAATGGTTTGTCCTTTACTAACACTGAGGTCTGATGGGTACACTTGACTAAGTTGTGGGAAAAACTTCTCAGTTAATTGTGCTTGGCCGAGAGTAGTCATAGGATGGGTGATCTCTCGGGAAGCTGTTGCCAGATAACCGCAGTAGTGCCAATAAAAATCCCACACTGCTGGATAACCGCAATGGGTAAGTGGGAACAATATCGATGATAACGATAGGTCGCTTGTGCTCAAGTGGGAGAGTATGCTAGGCGGTGATGCAAGATACTGGTCTTACAAGAGGCAGGAACGTCTACATTACACCGAGGCCTTTTCAGCACAACTGGCTCAGAGTTGGCAAAAAGCTCTGTAGTTAAGCGTGCTTGTGCGGGAGTAATCCAGGGATGGGTGACCTTCCGGGAAGCTGCTGCTGGATGACCGCAGCGGTGCCCGTAAAAAAACCCCACACTGCCGGATGACCGCAGTGGCTAAGTGGGGACAATATCGGTGGAAGGTCGGGTCATTACATGCAGGTAGCATAACTAGTTGTGCAACGGATGAAAGTGGTAAGTTCAAGCATGTATGTATAGTTTATAAGTGTTATGTGGATGGTTTTAAGAATGGTTGTAGACCTATTCTAGGTTTAGATGGGTTTTTTATGAAAGGTAAATATGGTGGTGTGTGTTTGTCTATCATGTCATTAGATGCAAACAATGGATTGTTTCCCATTGCTATTTTCTTGTGCAGAAAAGAAAACAAAGAGAATTGGACTGAGTTTCTTAGGATTATTGCACCTTATTTGAAAGAAAATCCTAGAGCACTTACATTCATATATGATAGGGAGAAGGGACTTATATCATCTGTTGACACAAATTTTAGTGATGTGAACCATCACCATAGGTATCTTGTTAGGCATATGTACAAAAACTTCAAGAGGTATCACCAGGCAAGCATCTAGAGGCACTAATGTGGAACGCAGCTAGGTCATATGTGAAGGAAGACCATGATATTAACATGAACAAGATGAAGGATGTAAGACCACAAGCAGTGACTTATCTACAAAAAGAAGATTCAACATAGTGGGCAAGAGCTTTTTTTGATACTTCATCATGTTATGAACACATAACTTCAAATTTCTGTGATGCTTTTAATGCTTGGATTTTGGACATAAGAGGGTTGCTTGTATGCAAGTTTCTTGAGAAATATCACCTTATGGTGACAAGGAAAATACAAGGTGAGGGTTATGAAGATGGAGGAGTGGTACCTAGGGCAGAAGATATTTACAAGTTGAATAGAGAAAATGCAACTGCATTTGAAAGAGTACCTACTAGCAGAGATGTGTGGACAATCCTTGATCACAGAAATAAACAATCTTGGGTGGTAACACTGTCCAATCATAAATGTGACTGTAGGCTTTGGGATGTCACTGGAATTCTCTGTGAACATGCAATCAATGCATGTTTTATAACATGAATGCAGACTAGAAAGAGTAAGTTTACCTTCACCACTTTTATTCCTTTTGCTTAAACTTTATATGATACCACTTTTTCATCTTCCTTTATGATTCGCAATGGTTTTGCAGGTTCCTTGATGATTACCACAAGGTGGACAACTATAAAGCAACTTATGAAGGAATGGTTGGTCCCATGGATAATGAGTCTAAGTGTATGGCAAATGATGACATACAACGCAAGGTTGCACCACCTATTTTTGAAAAGCAAAAAGGCATACCAAGAACACGAAGGAGAAGAGATGCAGATGAGGATAAAGGTGGAAATTTGCAAAGGAATCAATGTTCCTTATGCAAAGAGTTTGGACACAACAAGATAGGTTGTCCTAAAAAGGATAAACTTGCACAACAAGAAGGTGACAAGCTTTATAGTTTTGTTTACTTTATCTTTTACTCAAGTGTACTTTATTCTTTTTGTCTCTAACTTTTTCTTTGTTTGTAGATGGTGAACCACATGTGAGGAGGAATCCAACAAAGGATTTTGAGGAGTACCAAAGTCAACAGCAGAACAATAGCATAGGTGGGGATATAGGTGGCAGGAGAGGTGGCAGAAATGATGGGTATGAGGTGACATGTGGACAGGCAGGTGGAGTGCCAGGTGGAGCTACATCTGCGACTACTAGAGGTGGTCCAAGAACTAGAGGTGGAGGGAATGGGACCATGAGGAGGGGATCTGAGTACTTGTTTTTTGGGGATAATGTTGAAGAACCAGCACCATCTGCACCACCAGTTTGGGTACCTCCTGGTAGATCTGCTACAAGAGGAAGAGGTGGTGTAGGTGGTTGGACTCCAGGTACTAGAGGTGGGGGTAGAGGTGTAAGAAGCGGTGGGTCAAGTACTGTGTATAGAAAAAGAGGAAACATTGTTGGTATTGGGATTCCATGAGTTGATATGAGAGGTGGCAATGGTGGTCCAAGAGGTGGTCGTGTTAGAACCAGAGGTGGTGTTGTACAACAAAAGAGGAAAAAAGTCACTGAGAATGCATCATTGCATGAAACTGCAGAATTTCCTGAGCCTGCAATACTGCATGAACCTGCAGAACTGCTTCAACCTGACCTGCCTTCATCACCAAGGAGGAGCAGAAGAATTCAAAGGGCTACAGGTAATGCCCTTAATGGAATTACTATTGACCTAACTGATGAATAGTCATTTATGCTTTAGGTTGATAAGTGTAATGACCCGACCTTCCACCGATATTGTCCCCACTTAGCCATTTGTAATGACCCAACCTTCCACCGATATTGTCCCCACTTAGCCACTGGGTTATCCGGCAGTGTGGGGTTTTCAACGGGTACCGCTGCGGTCATCCAGCAACATCTTCCCGGGAGGTCACCCATCCCTGGATTACTCCCTCCCGAGCACGCTTAACTGCAGAGCTTTTTTCCAACTCTGTGCCAGATGTGCTGAAAATGCGTCGGTGTTAGGAAAGGACAAACGATTACTTATATTCCGAATCGGGGTATTACACTGCATTCTTCTTTAGTATTTGGTTACAACACTCAGGGATCATGGCATAGTTGTCATCATAGTTACCCAAAACTCTCTCCTTAGACATATGCCAAGCATACCAAGTTGTCCAGTATGAGATCTCTACATGGTAAACCCTCTTCACTTCATCGTTGAAATCCTTTCGTTTATAGTTTGGATGAGCTTTGAACACATCTAACATAACCCTGAATACCCACCTGCAAAACATCACAACTAAATAAGTATAACAGTGTTGTGAAAATATAAAATAACTTAGGAAAAAAATCAAGAAAGAAATTAGAAAAAGTTAAGCCAAAAGTTATTTCACACCTTGATTTGGCTAAGGGATTGTTGATTCCATGTGTTGGTGTACATGTGTGCTCAAAATCACCATTCTTGCACATAAATTTCACTTTATCCCAAATCCTGGAGCAGTATACATTCCATTTGCATTTTGATTTGTTCTTGCATTCATAATGATGTTGAATCTGGGTATTCTTCTTCTGGACAATGTCCAAATTCTGAAAGATGTTCTGATCCTTGATGTAATCCATGCATTCTAGATATGAAGTCCATTCCTTCCCAACAAATATCTTGTCCAATATTATTGTGATACTATTCCAAGTTTTCAACTCTTCCTCTTCATAAACTCTGCATGTCTCCTTCACATAATCATTATACCCTGCACTCTTCTTAATCATACTTGCTAACTGCTCAGTCAAGTCATCTTCTTTATCATTGGAGTTTCCTTGTGGAACTTTTATTTGCTCTTCTTTTTGGTCTGACTCACCAGCAGATATATACTCCTCTTCGTGTCTACAATCATCAATGTTGACTAGCTTTTTCTTAGTTGGTTGCACATCTGTTGTTTCTACTTGAGTAACTGACTCAATTAGGTAACATCCACATTAACATTTACTACTGGTTCTACTTGAGTACCAGTACCACCATTTCCAATACAATCATTTACAACACTACTAGACCCAACCTCCAATTTAACACGTTTCTTAACAACTTTCTTTACTTTTCTTCCACTACCAACCCTTTCCTAACTTCATTTACAACAGTACTTGATCCAACTGCATTAGACCCACCATCCGTGTCCATATTTACATTGTCATCTATATTTACAACACCCCTGACTTGAAACAGATCCATCTTGATTACCTATAGTACTACTTGGCTTGTCATACTTGTGTAACTGAGACAACGAATCTAATTCCTCTTCCAACAAACAATCAACCCTTTTAACATTTTTACCAGAATCCCTCTTAGCCATACATGTCCCTACCAGATAACCATCTTTAGTGGGGTAAAACTTAGGGAACTCAGAACCATCCATTTCTGCATATCACCATCACACAAAAGTTAAAATTACTGCATACTTTAATCAAAAACCAATGACAATACTGCATAAAGATAAAATTGTGAAAATAAAATAAAATTTTGAAACAAACAAAATTCGACAAACCCACGTTATATATTCTCCTTTTCAATCATTAAAAACACCAAAATCGGAAAATCCCCAATTTTTATAAACCCTAAATTAATTTAATCGAAAAATTGAAGAGATTAAACAAAACCCAACACATAAAGTACTCTTATAATTACTATTGATATCATAAATTATGAATCTAATGCAGACAAAAAACACATGGTAAAGAAATCGAACCACTTACCACTGAAATCGATTGAACAATTAAACAAGACCTTGAATAACTTCGTACTACTATTAACCCTGGAAATAACACCTTAATAATCTCTTCAAATATCAGTGGATCACGATCACAGTCTTCAACTTCCGTAAACACTCAACATTTTTTCAGATCATCTTCTCTGATAGATAGAGGAGGAGAAGTAGAAAACTAATTAGGGCATGCGAACCGTTTTGGGGTTACAAAAGATAAGATCGATCGTAACCGTTCATTTTTGAGATGGTACAAGATTTAATAACAACCGCACACGTGTTTGATGAACTAATCTGTTAGGGACTTGGTTTGTCATTGTTAGTAATTTTTTTTTTTTTTTAGTAATTCAATATTTAATTGACGGAAAAAATAAGACACGTCATCAGTTCACGTGGTCAACTATCGTCAGCGTCAGTCCAGGTACCAAGCACTAACGTTGGACAAATGTTCGACCAAACACTAAACCTGGTCAAAACTTGATTACCAAAAATCAATTCAAATTTGCTTGATTGAAAAGAGAAGGTGCCCTTATCAAAGTTTTAGGTGCCTTTAACAATGGAGATGGGTGCCTTTAACATTTCTTGAGGGTTCCTTTATCACTTTTTCTGGGGCGTTTTTAGCACTTTGCCAGCCAAATTTTCCACGCTTGTTTATTCTTCAAAAATATCTAAAAACATAATAAAATAATAATATTAGTACATACATTGAGAACTAAAAATACAAATATGAGATCAAATTAAGACATATAAATGTGTCTATCACTTCTCAGGATGAGTTCTTATAGGTTACTTCTAATGGCCCTTGATACCCTTTTGGAAACGTTCTGGATGCTATTATGGATTACCCTGGAATGCAAATTTCGACAGACTTAGTTAAGGAAACATCCATCTGGGCTAATATTCTAAATGATAAGCATGGACATAGAAGACAGGAAATATTAGGATTAATAGCAAGGAAACTAGGAAGAGCTAGTAGAGTTTGTGCAGGCAACACTGTATCTAACTCAGACTTTATGCCTAAGGTCCTGGTATGGGTTAATATCAAAAAACCTTTGATTGACAGGTTTTTGGTGAAAGTGGGTAGCTACCCTCCAACATATATCTATTTCAACTACCTAAATCTTCCCTCGCAGTTTTGTTACCATTGCTTAAGATTTGGTCACAAGGAGCATATATGTGCTCTTTGCCAAAACAGAGTTCTAGAAGATATCTATGATATCTCGGTGGATTCTCCTTTCCTATGGATGACTTGTATTTTATTAATGATGTCCAAGTTCAAAACTGGAACCCGAAAGATAATGGCATAATGTTGACTACAAAGGGAAATAGAATCCTATTGATGCTTTCATGGAAATAAAGGGTGTTCAGGAAACCTACCATCAACTCTTTGAATAAAACACGGTCTTTGGAATTTGGGCTCTTCTGAAAATTTGGTTAATCTCCCAGTTGATTCTCAATCTTAATTTTTAGACTCTGATATGCCGTTAGCCAGTGATTCGGTGCTGGTAAAAGAATTTTCCCCTTCAACATTCCTGAAAATTTTAAAACTCTTTCAAATAGTTCTTTGGAACTTGTTCATGATAATATACCTTCATTAACCAAGTCAACAATCTTCAAGTCAGATTGATAACCTAAATGCAACACAAAATATATATAGAAAGAAAGAACAAATTCAGGCTAAGATGCTAACTCTTGAAAAACTCTTTAAGACTCAAGAAGCTATAGCTAAACAACAATCTAGGGATAACATGATTAATCTTGGGGGGAAACACCAAATATTTTCATAATGTCACTCTTAGAAGAATAAAATGGAACAACATAGAATGTTTAAAGAATAGTAAAGATGAATTTACTTTTGATAGAAAAGAAATTCATTAAATTTTAAAGAAATACTATCAAGATCTTCTCTTCAATACATTCAACTTGTTGTTTCGGAGAATGGCAACTCAAGTCTTTTGCTTATTCCTTCTAAAGAAGAAATTCTTGGAGTTCTAAAAAATATGAAACAAAATAAATCTCCAGGCCCGGATGGTTTCCCTGCTAGTTTCTTCAAACAAAATTGGGTATAATAGGAGACCAAGTTACTTTGACTATACACCATTTCTTCAAACTGGGGTTCAAGACCCAGATCTTAGTAAAACATTTATGTTCTTGATTCCTAAAACTAGACACCTAAAAAACCCAAGCTAGTTTAGGCCCATATGGCTCTGCAACACTACCTATAAGATAATAACAAAAATTCTAGCTAACAGATTTAAACCATATTAAGATAACATAATTTCTCCTTTCCAAGTGGCCTTTCTATCTAGGGAAAAAATTTCATACAACATAATCATAGCACATGAAATTATTCATTCATTTAAAAAGAAAAAAAAGTTAGAACATGAGGGCTTGAAGTTAAGATAGATAGGTCAAAGGCTTTTGACAGAGTCAACTGGGATTTACTTCTTTCTGCCCTTCTTGCTTTTGGGTTTAGTCCTAAGTCTTGTAACCTCATTAAGCAATGTATCTCCACTTCTTCCTTAGTTGTGATGACTCACTGTGGGTCTCATTCTCTCCCTGTAGAGGTGTGAGGCAGGGAGACCCTTTATCCCCTTATCTTTTCTTAATATGTATGGAAATATTTTCTAAACTTCTCTTTAATCAAGAAAAACACAATCTACTTCATGGTGTCAAAATAACCCTATCTGTCACCTTTTTTTTTGTGGATAATTGCCTTCTCTTTGCTAAAGTTGACTTAAAAGAATTTATTAATCTTCTTAACACTATTGATATCTTTAGTAAAGCTTCAGGACAACTCATAAATCTTGATAAATTAGGTCTTTTCTTTAGCAAGAAAGTCCATTTGAAACACCAAAGAATAATGTCAAAACTTTTGAAAATAAAAAAGATAGATTTAAAAGACTCTTACTTAGGATCTCCCCTCTTCATAGATATGTATAAGATTAAAACCTTTGAAACAATAACAGAGAAATGGAACAGAAGACCCAAGATTAGAAAAGTAGAATCCTTCCCCAATCTAGTAAAATGACTCTCGACAAGTTTGTTCTGGCGAGTATGCCAACATTCCAGATGGGTTGTTTTGTAATACCAAAAAAGATAACTAACAAAATAAATGTCATACAAAGAGATTTCCGGTGGGGAAAAGAAACAAATTTTAAAGGATATTACCCCAAAGCTTGGACCTGTCTTTGTAAACCTCTTCATAAATGGGGATTAGGATTTAGAGATGCACACAAAACCAATATGGATATGATAGCTAAAGTGGCCTGGAGACTCTTAACAGAACCCAACTGTTTATGGGCTTCTAAACTTAAACAGAAATATTTTTAGGAAAAAGTCATCATTCAGAGTGAAAACTTCCTCTTCCAGTTTTTGGATCTGGAAATGCATAAGCAAAGGAATTAGACTAATCTTCTAAAATTGGGGATGGAAAGGACATAAACATCTGGGAAGATAGATGTGTACCAGAAATAGAAAATAATCTTCTAAAATTCCATAATAACATTAATAACTCTTTAACACTTGTGGCAGATATTATAGATCCTGCTACTAAAAAGTGAAATGTCACAACGATTTTTTCTATGTTTCCAACCGATATTGCATAGAAAATTTGCAAGATAAGGGTTTTACACACTATCTCAAATAAACCAAAATCTGTAAGCTAAGATGGCTTCTGACAGTATCCGGGGAGTTCATTGAAAAATCCATGTATGCAAAACTAAATGAAAATGGGATTAACTCTAATAATCTAAATATGTATGATAAATTATGGAAAGATCTTTGGGGCCTAGATGTCTCTCAAAGAACCAAAATCTTTGTTTGGAAATGTCTCCAGAATGTTGTTTCAACGGATTCAAACTTTTTAAAATAATTAAAGATGTTCCCCTGGATGCTCCTTTAGATGTGAGGCAGATGAGACTTTAGAACACTTGTTCTTTCAGTGCAATTATGTTAAATCCATCTGGGCAACAACTCCCAACCCAGTTCTGTTTAATTTTGAAAACTTTGTTTTCTTCTTAGAAATCTGTAGTGCTTGGTTAGAGAAATCTAATACCTCAATTTCTATAGAACTAGTAGTAACAAAAATGTGGTTCATATGAAAAGAAAGATGTAATAGAGCCTTCCAAGGAAATTAAACAAAGTATATCATCCCAAACAACTCTAGCGATTCAGAGACATACCCAATTCTGGAATAAGGGAGACTATGCTAAAACCAAAAATAATAACCTTACTCAGAAACATCAGAACCATCAGGAGAACTGGAAATTACTAGGAAAGATCAACACATAATTAATGTATATGCAACGTGGATATCTAAGGATAATCCATCTATTTTTGTTATAATTCTTAGAAATGATGTAGGTGACTTTGAACAAGGAAGAGCAGGATCCTCAGCAAACGAACCAGAAGAAGCGGAGGCAGTAAGAGTCTTGGAGGCAACACAGTGGGCAAAAGAGAAACCCCCCCACCAACTTCAGCATTAAAGGAGACTATAAGAAATTTTTTGACTATCTAAATGGAAACCAAACTCTGATATCTCGGGAAATTTTGGAAGAAACAAGACAGATCATCAAATTTTGTCAAAACTTTATGGGTTTTAGTTTTGCTCCAAGAACGACAAACAACACAACGAAACATTTTATCTAAAGAAGCAAAAAAATTCAGTTGTAATTTTGAACGGGGAGTTAATCCCCTATCTTGTATTGAACATGTTTTAGCAGTAGATAAATCTAATGCTAGGAAGAGATCTGACTCTTATATATTACATGGCTCTACTACAAATGTAAGACGTATTTCTAACTCCTTAAGTTAGTGTTTCAATGAATTACCAATTTGCAAAAACACACACACACCATTTCTCGGTATTCTAAGAAGCAAAGCACATAATTGTTAAGTCCTCTACAAAAGTAGAATATACATTGCATTTTTTTTTAAAAAAATCTCACACCATTGAATTCAAAATCAAATCTCAACCGCTCACATCAACTAGACCATCGATTATGAAATTCAACAGACACGAAATGTAAAAGAGATAAACAGCTTATAAGTCAATCAGAAGCCTTGGTTTCATCGACCACCCAATGAGGAAGAGGGTAAGCTCAACTCGCAACATGGAGAGGTGAATTGGAGTGTTTAAGGTGTTGATAAACAACACTTTTCAATCTTTATAATACACTTACCATTTTTGTTACTCATATGTTTCTTCTGTGCGACTTTGCTTGGTCTATATGGAGTTACTTTATGATATATTTTCGTTCGCTTTAGATCATCCCATGTAACATGAAATATCAGTTGGTTGAATGGTTAGACATTAGCTTTACCGGAATAAGCAACCCAGTTGGACCCAAGGTATCGCATATGCCATTATTTGGGAGTCGTGGAAAGAGCAAAGTAGGCACATTCTATAGGAAAACATAAGATAATCTTAGAGCTTCTCCAATGGAATATATGTGAAGATAAATGTCCAAATCCACATAGGATAGACATTCATTTTCCCTAAAATTCTTCTCCAACCCAAACTTCTTAAATCAATGTGAAGATGACATGGCTTCATTATTCATATTAAGTATGTCAAGCTATCATATTAAGCTTTTGCTTAACTAAAATTAATTCCAGTAATATATATATATATATATTTTATTTTATTGATGCAAGGCGATTCATGTGAACTTGCTGCAAATGATTGCATTTAGCGCATTGCCTTAGATTACAAAATAAATTTATTAACTAGAATTCTTGGCCAACAATAACTGAGTTTGTATGATACCAGGAGGCTTATCATACCAGATGCTGGATATGTTATACCTTCTAGCATATTTCGCAAGCAGATCTGCTGCTTTATTACAACTTTTTATTTCAAAACTATACTTCCAAAAACTAAAAAACTTAAGTAGCTCTAATGCATCAAGCAAGATGGCTTCATTCTCCCATGAAATTAAACTTGCAGAGTTACTAACATAATCAGCAATACTGAGTAAGTCAGTTTCAATTATTACTTCTTTAAGCCCGAGTTCACAGATCCATCGAGCTGCCTCCAAACATGTTATGCATTCTATTTGTTCCAAGCTTACGACTCTATCCAAGCGTTGTGATCTCCCTCCATTCCAGTTACATGCACAATCACGTAGAATAAGTCATATGCCTCAATTGCTAAACTTTTTGATAAGTGAAGCATCACAGTTCAGTTTAAAAAAAGGTTGAGGTGGTGGAAACCAAGCTAATTGTCTTTCGATAGACAACTGCTTAGTAAGAGGGATGTGTACAAGATTTGGATGCATAATTCTTCCAAGGTACATCGCGAAAGAGACATCCAACCTAGCAATACTTTTTGGGTCTTGCTTCTTCTTCTGAAACATATATTCACACCTTGCAGACCAAATACACCAACAAACAATCATAGCCAAACTGATCCACTCCCTATTCTGCTGCAAATGACTATCCTGAATAACCCACTCTTCAAAAATAAAGCTCAGACTGTTACAACTACTGTTTGTAACCTTGCTCCCACCTGGGATGGACATTTAAACTGCTCTAGGGAATGCACAATCCTTTAACACATGCATTATGTCCTCATTAAATTGACTGCACAGTTGGCAGGTTTGATTTATGTATCCACACACACTTAAAAGCCTGTAATTTGTGGGAAGAATGTCAAACAAACCTTTCCAAAAGAAGTGGGTAACTCTCGGCCAGGTATTTATATTCCAATGGTTTTCCCACTTCAAGTTGCAACCCTGAATATCTGTAGAAAGTTGTACACCTCCCAAACTCAGTTCTCATAGTCTGTTATATGCAGATTTAACTGTGAACCCCCCACGACGAGTGAGAGTCCATATAAGTTTGTCAGGTGCATTTCTGGGCAGACATATACTTAAAATCCTTGTTGCAGAATCAACATCAAATAGAGCCTGCACCACCTGGACCTTCCAAGTACAACGATCATCATCAATAAGTTGGCTGACCCAAATGTAGTCTTCTGTATTTGTGGCTTCTTGGTTCTGCTGAGGCGGTTGATCAAGACCAGGAACCCATAAGTACAGCCATATTTTCACCTTTGTGCCATTGCCCACCCTCCAAAAACTGTGTTTCCTAATAATTCAGTTTGACGTTGAATATTCTTCCATGCCCAGGAAGAGTTGGTTGTTTCTTTTGAATGTAACATACATGTGCTTGGAAAATATTTAGACTGGATGGATTGTACCCAAGGCATGTCTATATAGAAGCATAATATCCATGCAGCTTTTACAAGTAAAGCTTGGTTCAGAATCTTCAAGTCTCGAAAACCTTGCCCACCAACTTTCTTCGGTCTGTTAAGATTGCTCCATGAAGTGAGGAAAACTCCCTTCTTATCACCAAACCCCCACCAAAAAATTCTTTGTAACTGGTCCATTTTCTTAATGGTAGCATCTGGAAGCTTCATACAACTCATGGCATAAGTTGGAATCGTGTTTGTGACATGTTTAACAATAGTAGATCTACTACTTTAAGACATAGTTTTGCCACGCCAAACTTGAAGTCTACTCTTCATCTTATCAACCAAATTGGAGAAACAAACCTTCTTATTTTTCCCAATAAGGAGTGGGATACGAAGAAATTTTTCTTTTTTTTTATTCTCTGAACCTTGAGCCTTCGAGACAACAACCTGCAAAATCTTTCTGGTAAGGACTTACTAAAGTGAACACTTGATTTATTGAAATTGACAAGTTGACCAGAAGCGTCGCAAATCTTTAAATAATTTGGAGGATATTATTCACATAACTAAATAAAGATCACAAGCATCATAATTGGAGATGATTTTTTTTTCCCTAAATTTAAGAGAAAATTGGAATGGGGATGTCTTGTTTATGTTACCACCTCGTAAACACACACAACAACTATGGGAAAAACTCTTGTGATTTCTATTAAATCACTACAACAACAACCGAGAACAGTGTGTCATGATAATTTTAGCATAATTTTTAAACTACAAGCCTACATTTATATCTCAAGATAACAAAACTAACACTCCCTCCGTTTTATGGAAAAATGTTACTATCACTTCTTTTATTTTGGCCTAAAAATAGATCAATTTGAAAAAAATGATAGTAACTATTTTCCTGAAACGGAGGTAATATAAGATATTACTTTAGAAAATTTATTACAATTTGAAAGAAATATAAATATATAAGACACCCTGAAATGCTTTAGTTATGATATTCAGTATGTCTTTATTGTTCAGAATGTTACATATGATACAAAATTGCATGTGGTCCCTTTTTTTCATTTGTTTTTAAACCTCTAAATGTCTAATGTCTAATGTCTAATGTCAAGTCAATGTCAAAATAATATACTAACACTACACTGCGTCCATCATCAAATTATAAATGCAAGGATGATTTCAAATCGTTCATCCGAGCCAACGATTCATTTCGAACTTCTTCCGGTGGAATAAAACAATCCATTGATAATCCAGGCACATTATACACGATATCGTCGATCGTCCATGTCTCTTCCATCCGTTTAACAAGTGGACCGACCTTAACGTTGTTCCCGAATCTCGTTAAACTCACCGTAGAATGACCGGAATGTGCAATCATTACACCACCATCCACCATCCTATAGTCCTTGATACTTGATCCCATTGTTGTTTCCCAGTAAGTTGGTTGAGATCCGAGTGATTGAATTCGGGTTAGATGGGAGTCCTCGAGATATACCAACAATCCACTTCTCTGACTAAAATAACCTACCATCATATGTTTAATGATTTCTGCTGTACTATCACTTCGATCAGTTAGAACCGTTTGATCAGCTGACAATTTTAGTGCAAAACAATCTTCGTCCTCTATCTTTTTTTCTCCCGTAAATTGTGCTGCCGAGAATACTGCTGCTATCGCTACAGGATCTAGTCCCTGTACATACACAAAATCATGAATCAGTTCCATTTTTGGAATTCAATGTGATGTGATCAATTATAGAAAAGGGG
>JAJJMC010003936.1:12311048-12330222 GCA_023531435.1 Papaver californicum | reverse complement strand
GGGGGGGCCTATGGGAAATGCATGTGCAGCAGGAAAAAGGGACATTTGTGGCAGTACAATGAATGAGTAAAAAAGTTTGGAATGAATGGATTAGAGGAATATATGAGGGTCTGTACATGCTTAAAAAGTTGTAAAGGAAAAGGGTATCCATCAAAGATACCACATTTCATGTGATGGGAATCATTTCATGAGTGGATGATGAGGCTTCCAGGGAACTAAAATGGTACCCACAACATCATCTCTTGTGGACGATGATGTCATAATACACTATATCTTGAATCACATCTCTTAAAGCAAATTTTCTACTGTCCAAGGAAAAATTCACTGGTACTAGGTAGTGTCCCGAAACCACTCTAAGCTGCTCAAGTCTTTACGTCGTTGAAACTAAAAGCTAAAAATTTCATCAAATCCTAACTAGATTCAACATCATCAGTGTCAATTTATGTATGCCTTAGGTGAAATACCTTTTCTACTTGGTTTGAGTGTATGCACATAACAGGCACTTGAAAATATGACAGGCAAACTAGACACACTTTGGGCGTAGAGTCGTGGACACAGTCTCAGATATACGATATAGCAGGCATAAGCTTAAGGTTAGAAGATCCTGGAGAGTCTAGAAAACTTGAATATGAATACCTAACCAATCTTCTAGGATGTGATAGTTGAAATAGAAACAGATACAATTGCACGAATAAGTAAATGAGGAGATAGTCAAAATAGAGACAGATAAAATTGCATTAAAGAAAAAAACATATAGTACTCCAACTCCCAGTCCTACCGGTAGGTTTGGTAAAGAAATTGACTATGCGAGAGAAAGAGACTCATCATTTGAAACTAAAAGTTCACAAGCCACCATGAAATAGAAAAGCAGAATCTTCCAGATAACTTAATGTAATACTAAAAGAAATGTGAGCCACTTGCCTGAAGAGCACGCCTGAGAGGACGAACACCGCCTTTAGCAGCATGAGAGCCGAGCCAAGGTGTATGACGCCAAGCCACATTCCCATCACTACCAGCGGTAATTTTATGACCAGAGACAACTAGTTCTATTAACCATTTATCAGGTATCATTTGCCACACCACAAAACAACCCTGTTGTGGCACTCCAGATGATCCATTTTTACTACTTCCCGACAATGAGCCGCCATTCAAGCCCCCATTTTCTTCAGCCATTACCATCTTAACTATTCCTATTGCATACACACTCTTTACAATACCTTCAGTTTTCTTACACCCAGTTGCTGCTAAAATGTTGAATTATATACTGTGCCCTTGTTGCAACCTACGATACGATATATCATCAATAACAATGAACTAAAATTCCTGTCACACAGATGAATGAAAGAAAGAAGGAATGAATGTGAACTACTTACATTGTTGAGTTGAGATTGTTTGTTAGAAGAAAGTGGAGAAAGAGGACAACCTAGAACACTCAAAAGAATTTTGAGATCCGATTTTTTGTTAAAGATTAAAGGGAATTGATTTTTGAACCAAACACTCCATGATTGATTACTACCACCTGATACTAATTTCTTCAGAGAACCACTTCTTTTGTTTTTGTTGTGATGTGTATTTTCTTCATTAATGGGTTCTTCTGAAAGTGGTGCCAAACGATTCATTGCTCGTCTATTTGACAAATAAAATATTTTCTTTCTCACCTCTAATTTCCTCTGCAGCAAGCTTCAATTTTTTTTTTCTTCCGTCTTATGGTGGAAACTGACCAGATTTTGTCGAGATTGATATTGGTACCTAAAAGAGAGAGATGGAGAGTAGACAACTACTTCCTTATGGGTGGAAATGGAAGAAGAAGAAGAAGGAGGAGGAGCTTTTAAGGCAGGCTAGTTAAGTGTTACGGGCTAAGATTTTAGACTAGACCGTGCGGCACTTGAACTCTTCAAGTAAGCCTAAAAGATCACAAAAGAGAGAAGAGACTTAAAGATTGTAAGTGGAAGAGGGTATTTGATTAAGAGAGAGAATGTTACAATTGCTTAAGAGATTGTTGGTGGATAATATGAGCAAATGAGCTCCCCACCTTATATAGATGCTATGGAGGGTTCTAGAATATGAGAATATTCTAGAGTATTCTACCACTATCTTGAATGTACAAGGAATATACAAGGGAATATTCTTATCCAAGAATATTCTAGAGCTTCTAGGTTCTTCCTATGGACCTAGACTCTTGTCATGGGTCGGCCCAATATGTGGGAAATGGGCGGGCCGTGACACTCTCCCCCACCTATTCTCGCGACGTCCTCGTCGCGGCTTGATTGTGAAATTGGTCGATCGCATCCTTGAATTGCCATAGAGACGCCTCGGGCTCCCACGTTCCTTCTTGTATGGATGCATCTTTCCATTTCACTAAGTATTCCTTGCATGGCGGCACTCCCCTTCTTCGAACTATTCGTTCGGCTAATATCTCATCTATCGCTTTGTCGAAGGAAGCCGCAATCATGGGTGGTGCGCGAGTTGATACTCCTCGGCTCTCGTCTTCCTTATCCTTGTTGAACGCCTTTAAGTTGCTCACATGGAAGACGGGGTGAATCTTCATCTTTGTCGGGAGCTCGACTCGGTAGGAAGCTTTGCCCACTTTGGCTAGTACTTCGAACGGCCCTTCGTACTTGCGTAGCAAGCCTTTGTGTAGCGGCCGAGTATACTTGAATTGTTGGGGCAAGAGCTTGATAAACACCATGTCGCCAGTTTGGAACTCTACATGTCGCCTCTTCTTATCCGCCCACTTCTTCATCTTCTTAGCCGCTTTTATCAATTGGGCGTGCGCGAAGTCCCTTTGTTGCTGCCAATCCTTCGCGGTCTTGTATGCTCCGGGGCTAGCACCTGCATAAGAAGTGGCTAGAGTACTTGACGTCAAGGGTTGTTGGCCGGTTGCAAGCTCGAAGAGACTCTTCCCTGTAAACTCCGAACGTTGTAAGTTGTAGGAGAATTGGGCTATGTCAAGCAACTTCGACCAATCTAGCTGATTGGCACTAACATAGTGCCTAATGTATAGTTCCAACAAAGCATTCACCCGCTCGGTTTGCCCATCAGATTGAGGGTGAAAGCTTGTTGAGAAGTTGAGCTCCGTACCCATCAGCTTGAAGAGCTCCGTCCAAAATTTTCCTGTGAAGCGAACGTCTCGATCGCTCACGATGTTTTTCGGAACCCCCAAATACTTCACCACATTTTTGAAGAAGAGCTTGGCCGCCTCTTCCGCCGTACATCCGGGCGTGGCTGCTGCAAATGTTGCATATTTGGTGAACCTGTCCACCACCACCATAATTGTGCCAAACCCATCCGACTTGGGTAAGCATGTGATGAAGTCCATTGAGACACTCTCCCATGGTCTCTCAGGAATAGGTAACGGCTCTAGCAGTCCGCCAGGCTGCTTTTGCACCACTTTATCTTGCTGGCACACAAGACATGTCCGCACATAAGTCTCAATGTCGTCGCGGAGTTGTGGCCAGAAGAATTTCTCATGCACAAGGGCTAATGTGCGATGAGTGCCGGGATGACCTGCCCACCGAGAATCATGGCACTCCTTGATGATGTCTCTCCGCAAGTTGTTCCATCGCGGCACGTAGACCCTCCTTCCTGTGGTGAATAGTAAGCCATCCTCGATCCAAAACTTCCTCGTTTTGCCGGCTTTGGTGAACTCTACCAAACTTTTTGCCGTTGGATCTTGGCTTAACCCTTCCTTCACACGGTCCATCAATGTGCTGCTAGCTTGCGTGAGATTGGCAAACTCGGCTTTTCGGCTAAGTGCATCCGCGACCACGTTTCCCTTACCCGGCTTGTACTCGAGATCATAGTCGAATTCCGCAAGGAAGTCTTGCCACCTAGCTTGCTTCGGGCTTAACTTCTTTTGTGATTGGAAGTAGCTCGTCGCAACATTGTCCGTCTTGACTATGAACTTCGATCCGAGAAGGTAGTGTCTCCATACTCGCGAGCAATGAACTACCGCTGTCATCTCCTTCTCTTGAACGGTATACCTTCTCTCGGCATCGTTCAGCTTGCGACTCTCGTACGCGATAGGATGTCCCTCTTGCATCAGCACCCCTCCTATCGCGAAGTCTGACGCGTCCGTGTGCACCTCGAACGGAAGGCTTGGGTTGGGAAGTTGCAAGACTGGCTCCTCGACTACCGCTTGCTTTAGCTGCTGGAACGCCTCTTGGCATCGGCTTGTCCACTCCCAAGCTCGCCCTTTCTTTAGCAAGTCCGTCAGCCGGGATGCCTTCTTTGAGTATCCTAGGATGAATCTTCGATAGTAGTTGATGAGGCTTAGGAATAATCTCAATTCCGGCACTTTGGTAGGGGCTGCCCACTCCTGGATGGCGCGGACTTTGGCATCTTCCATCATGAGCTTTCCGCTACTGATCTTGTGACCTAGGAAGAAGACTTCTCCTTGGGCAAAGGAGCACTTCTCTTTCTTCACGTATAGGTTGTTTTCCTTTAATGCTTGGAAAACAATCCGTAAGTGCTTCTCGTGCTCTTCCAAGGTCTTGCTATAGATCACGATGTCGTCGAGATAGACCACCACAAACTTGTCCAAGTATGGGTGAAATATCGTGTTCATCAAGGTGCAAAAAGTAGCGGGAGCATTAGTTAAACCAAAAGGCATTACAAGGAATTCGTAAGCCCCATACCTCGTGACGCATGCCGTCTTTGGCTCGTCGCCTTCCGCGATCCGCACTTGGTAGTATCCCGACCGCAAGTCTAACTTTGAGAAGTACTTCGCTCCTCCAAGTTGATCGAACAAGTCTGCGATGAGCGGTATGGGATACTTGTTCTTTATGGTCACCTTGTTGAGCGCCCGGTAGTCGATGCATAGCCGCATTGCTCCATCCTTCTTCTTCTGGAACAGTACCGGCGCTCCGTATGGTGCTTTTGATGGTTGGATGTAGCCCGCATCCAACAAGTCTTTGAGTTGCTTCTTCAATTCAGCCAACTCTGGTGGAGACATACGGTAGGGTGCTTTCGCGGGAGGCTTAGAAAGGCTCAAGCTCGATCGCATGATCAATCTCCCGTCTAGGCGGCAACGTCTTAGGAAGCTCCTTTGGCATCACGTCCGCAAACTCGCCGAGGACCTTTGTTATGGCCTTTGGAACTTCCTCCCCTTAGGTCATTGGTGCTTCCTCCTTCATCGTCGTTATGAAGGTTACTTCCCCCTTCTTAAACCCTTTGGAGAGTTGTAATGCCGAAAGCACCGTGCTCTTCTTCTTTTCCTTGGTCACCGGTATAAGGTGAGCCGATTTGTCTCCAAGTATGCACAAGGAGTCAAATGGTGGCATAGGAATGGCCCGTTGAGCGCACATGAATTCCATGCCTAGCACCATGTCGAAGTCGTCCATGGGGATTACCGAGAAGTCGACCGGTCCAGCCCACCGGTCAAGATGCATTTCCACGCCACGAGCCACACCTTCTAGTGGCCTTGCATCCGAGTTCACTGCCTTCACGGTGCCTCCTCCTTTAGTAAACTTCATGCCTAGACGCAGTGCTTCCTTCTTTGACACGAAGTTATGTGTAGCACCCGTATCCACTAAGGCGCGAGAGGCCTTCCCATTTACTTGGACGTTCACGTACATAAGCGTCTTGTCCGTGCTTTTGGCTTTCTCCACCTTTGCTCGGACACTGTTTAGCATTCGGAGTGAGCTTACCACGGAGTCTCGTTCCTCCTCCGATCCACTATCCTCCATCAATGCCGTAAGCTTACCCTTCTTTGGGCAATCTCGGACTTTATGGTCTCCTTCACATAAGAAGCAAGAGAAAGATGGTTTACCTTTATCTTTACGCTCCGGAGCTTTGTCCTTCCTCGAAAGGTATTTCTTTGGTGCATGTTTGTCTCTATCTTCTCTTGCTTCCCCACCTTTGGCATGGTGGCCTCTTGAAGTTCTCCTATCTTCGGAGCTTGTACTCCTTGAGGGCTTCACTCTTTCTTCGAAGCTTGGCCTTTCGACCAAGGTCTCGGCTACGGCAATTGCTTCGGTCAGTGTTTGAACGCGGCGTCGATCCAACTCTTGCTTTACCCACGGCTTTGCTCCGCATAAGAAGTTGAAGAGCTTCTCTTCTTCAGATAAATTGGGTATCTCCAGCAGCAAGTTTGTATACGTTTCGGTATACTCTTTGGTTGTGCCCGTTTGACGAAGGTACTTCAATTTCGCTCTAGCTTCGTAAGCCGCATTCTCCGGGTAAAAGTATTTCTTAAGATCGGCTTTAAAATCTGACCAAGTATTGATAGTAGCCATACCTTGCTGAATTTCCTGGCTTCGAAGTCTCCACCATGCCAAAGCGTTCTCCGTGAGAAACACTGTGGCTCTTTTTATCTTTCTCCCATCATCCTCCATCTCTAGGTGTTCGAAGTACCTTTCGCAACTCCATATGAAGGTGTCTATCTCCTTCGTGTCTCTCTTACCATTGTATGGTGTTGGCTTGGGAGCATCCTCTCTTGAGAGTTTGCTTGGTCCTTCGTGCATGGCTTGATTTATAGCCGCCCTCTTGCACAGTACCAACTCCCCTTTCACCGTCTCCAACTCTTGCTCGACCGATAGCAACTTGGCCTTCACTTCCTCCACGCTATCATCTATTGCGTCTTGGATTCGAGCCTCCACGTCCATCCGGATACCATCCACCGCCTTGCTTATGACCTCCTCAAATGTTTCTTTCCACCCTTCAAGAGTCTCCTTTGTTAGGAACTCTTCTTCGGCGCGCATAAGGAAATCGCTCACCCGCTTTTCCATACGCGACATTCTTGTCTCAAGACTTGATGTCAAATCCTTGGACTTGCCCCTTTTCTTGGCCTGGTCGACACCCTTATCCATGGTGTTGTTGTTGCTATTGTCGTCAGCCATTCTCGAGTTTGAAGTTTCGCTCTGATACCAACTGTCACGGGCTAAGATTTTAGACTAGACCGTGCGGCACTTGAACTCTTCAAGTAAGCCTAAAAGATCACAAAAGAGAGAAGAGATTTAGAGATTTTAAGTGGAAGAGAGTATTTGATTAAGAGAGAGAATGTTACAATTGCTTAAGAGATTGTTGGTGGATGATATGAGCAAATGAGCTCCCCACCTTATATAGATGCTATGGAGGGTTCTAGAATATGGGAATATTCTAGAGTATTCTACCACTATCTTGAATGTACAAGGAATATACAAGGGAATATTCTTATCCAAGAATATTCTAGAGCTCCTAGGTTCTTCCTATGGACCTAGACTCTTATCATGGGTCGGCCCAATATGTAGGAAATGGGCGGGCCGTGACATAAGGCAGGCCAGGGGTCCATATCCACATCTGGGTGATAATGGTTTCTTTTCTTTCCTATTTGCTGGTAGTTGGTACAGAGAGAAGAAAGAAACGCAAAGTCTTTTGGAGTGCTTTTGAGGGTACACAAAAATATATTAATTATTATTTCTATATTAAATGTTTATATTTATTCTTAAAGAGGAATTTAAGGAAACTTACTATGCCCAAAATGAAAACAAAAAGATACTCATATTTAAGGATTTATTCATCACATAAAAATTTGTATTATATAAACACCTGAGTTGGCTGCCAAAATATTTATCTCAAGAACTCGTAAAGAGCTCCAATCTTACACTGATGGGAGAGGGATGCATAAAAGTTTCTGGAGGGTAACTTTCTTCCTTCTTTTGTACATTGAAAGATTTGATATTACTTGAGCCATTTCAACATTTATCGTCAGATTTTACCTTGCAAAACGCATCGTCCATGCTGCTGCTATTTCATCGTGTTTAGTTCTATCTTCCAAGTACAAGTGAGCAACACCCGAGACAAGTGGGTTATCTGGAAGGATGAGAAAACAACCAGAATTCAACGACTAAAAAAGGGAAAAACTAGAAGCACTCGAGCTAGCTCCAGTTTAAGGAAATTATTGCGCAGAAACTTACAGGTTTTACTTACAAGGATTGGGATTCGTAAATATTGACCTGATTGCAACTAGCACATTTGAGATTGTTAGAGCTGGACTCCAGCTGTCTTTTAAGATATCCAAACCGATATTTCCGTTAAGATCGACATTGCAGTGATATATACGGGTTTTGAATACTACCTGAAACATGCAAATAAGGAATTATGTTTGTCTAGAAAAAGCATGGTAAGAATATGATGTTCTCCAATATCTACTAAAGAGGCAAATATCTTTCTTTGAAGAATTTGGTCATCCAAAAAGTGAATAAAGCACAAAAAAAAAACCACTAAGAAATTTAATATTTAAAGGTGCGAGTTACATCCCGTGACTGCACTTCCCACAAGCCGTGACTGCTGCATATATTTAACCAAGCAGATAGTCTAATTGTAGTTCAGCAGTTTGTCACCAAAACAAATCTGAAAGCTTTCAGAAAATAAAATTGGGTCTTTTTTCAACCAGATGTCAATACGCGCATCACTTCTTTGATTTCTCTAGATTCACAAATGAGTATGAACTCACAGGAAAGAGGAATAAAAACAAAATGTTTTATGTTGACTACTTGAATGCTAAAACATATTGGAAAGAAATGGTTGAAATGTGATCTAAAGTAAACATAACACAAAAGATATCTTCTTTCTTTTCCTTTTGTCTACTGAAAGATGGAGTATCATTTAAACCCGTCCACCGGAAAAAAAGAAATTGTCATGTTATTGAAAATGAACTATAAATTACTCGTTCTCATAGAAGAGGGACAAGTATACCTTTGGGGGTTTGAATGGATAATCGGCTGGAAATGTAATATCAAGAAAAAATATTCCTCCTTCATATGGTGATCCTACAAACAATAACAGAAAACACTAAATATTGGGTCTTATAACTTCCCAAAATCAAAACAAAGATATCGTATGCCACACTTCTCAGATTGTATCCCTAATCAACTACCTGGTTGCTTACAGAACCATAAATTAGCTATGGTATGAAGTCTGTCAGAGGTGTGTAACTACGAAAAGCCTGAATAAATTACTACTCATAAAAGGCTTGGGAAAAACTCGTGTACTAATAATCTATCAACGGTTTTACATCTCATAAATCTCGATATTAACGTATAAGACGAGCATTTTGGCACACAGCCTAAAATGCTTTGGATTAAACACTACACAGAGTTAGTTCATGCCTCTGATTACAAAAGCAAGTATCTCACAGTCGCTTTTCTTATACTAATTATGTGATCTATCCATTATTCACCCATCTTATGAGACCAAAGGTATGGAAGGAGGCAATGCTAGTTACAAACTATTCAGCATTCAGCCTCCTCTACATGTGTTGACACAGATAATATCCGCTGGACACTACTACCAGACATGAAATGCAAGTTCAATGTTCTATAGGTTCATAGAATCAATGAATCAGTCACGACTCATGTGAACCTATGGTAACAACGCCTGAGCTATAGAACAGAAGGAAACAAACTCCTAGTTGCCAAGTAGAGCAAGTGGGTTCAATTCCCCCCACAAGCCTATATAAGCCTATTTCCACATAAACCACCTTAACTTGGTGTCTGGCATTATTCTTATTTATTTTCTGCTCCCCTCTGCCTAGAGTCCTAGCTCCACCAGGATAAGCACAAATTATGATAATTAAAATGGGGTTCAAGCTAAGTTCTCCATTAACAAATTGTGATTGACGATGGCCTCATCAACTCAAAATATTTGAAATCTTCAGAAAGGGAAGTAAAAAATTGAAGAGAAATCTCAAAATTGGAGTAAAAGCGGCTACCGTAGCTTAAGTGTGGAAGAAAGAAAAACCAGAACCCGAAAGGGTATTCTTCAAATGAATTCAAAGCAAATTAAACCCAGAAAACATAGAGTGAGTGAGAATTCAAGAGGGAGGGAGATATAGACCTGGAGGACCAAAAATGGTAGAAATCCACTGGTAGAGATTATCACCTTTAGGACCAGCAGAACAATCAGGAGGAGGTTCAGTATTGAATTCCAACATTTCCTTTCTTATCCTCTTACCTGATGCTGATACTGATGTTGCCGAAGCCCATGACCTTCCTCCTCCACCTACTCCTGAGGTGCTCGTGCTGTTCATTCTCAACAACCCTTCCAATCTCTCTCACTCTCTCTGTCTCTCTACCGTGGAATTTCTGCCCCACCCGTATTTGGCACTGACGTAGTCTAGAGTAGAGCCATAGGTGGTAAGGGTGCCAACCCAACAGGTGTTATTTACACAGGAACTGGCTTTACAAAACGGACTTGAAAGTTGGAACCTAACAAAGTTGAAATTTTTG
Source organism: Papaver californicum (assembly GCA_023531435.1). NCBI lineage: Eukaryota > Viridiplantae > Streptophyta > Magnoliopsida > Ranunculales > Papaveraceae > Papaver > Papaver californicum. The sequence continues at coordinate 12,320,014 of JAJJMC010003936.1, read as the reverse complement.
CTATTTTTCAATCATTTTCAGTAGAAAAACGAATGTAATGAAAAATGATAGAATCCTTGAAAGAAAATTATCTTCATGGACGCAGGTTGAAATATTTGTTACTGGGAAATAAGCGGATAAGACTCCCGGCTGAGTGCAGTGCCGTGCTTCCTGGGGTTTGCATTACATTACGCACTCTTATCCAGTCTTTTAAAATTAAAATAAGGGCACTCAACAAGCCTTTTGACCGTTCGGTATAGGTTCAACTTCGACACAGTGGTAATTGTCAGCCTGAGCGTTATTTGTTACCATGAGGAGACAAAACCAGAGTAAGCAGCAGTTGCACAATCCCAATACGCTTTTCTCTAAATCGATTACTTAAATGTCATTCTTGAATTACAAATGAAATTCATCTTTCACAGATTGTACATGATTTAACTTTCCTGTTTTTACTGTGAAAGAATCGTTCTAATGTTACACTATAAAGCATATTAATACAAACCACTGAAGAATAAACAACAACAACAACTAACACTCAACCACAGTTGACTGCTTTGAATATTGTGGTGCTCCGGAACTTTTTACAACACTGCATCTCCACAGCACTACCCTAACAGTCTGAGCAGGTACAAAATTGGGTTGGTTTCCAATCAAAGCTGGATTAAAGCAACAAGTGCTGTCAAAACCATAGAGGTTATCCCAGAAAAGTGCAGTTTCGGACCACTTTTGTCGGGAATAAAAGGTCCAGGTGCTGCAGGAGGCATGAATGGGCCGCTTGAATTCGACCTAGAACTGTTTCAATGAAAATCAAATTTTTACTACAAATAAATAATCAAGTCTGACGAATAGCAAAATAGTTTCAAAGATAAGTTCAAGTAATTCTCACCTTCCCATGAATATGCACGAACCATGGCCTGCACAAATTAAAAGTTAATGTTATAATTAAAGGATTCGTGAAGAAATCAGGAGCTTATTCGTTTACCTGTAAAGACGTGAATGAACTTACTTGGATCAACACTGGTAGTAGTGGCAGTACCACCAAAGTCACAAGTTCCTCCAGCACTCTGCATTCTATGGAAATAATCATTGTAGGCATAGGAAGAATGGCTCTGGATATTGTTTGGTTGAAAACACGGTTTTCCTGCTTGAAGAGCACTGCAATCTGCCGACCCTTGACCACAAGCCCAATCAAGACCGGACTTCAATGCGCTAGATTCTGCATCTAGCTTTGCCACACAGAATAATCCACTCCCTGATGAATCACCCGTAAGGTCTGAAGTACTCATGGGCAGAGAATAGACCGTTGTGCCGTTTGGAAAGAACATGCCCCAATTCTTCTCAGATATGGGTCCTGGGCGCTTATCTTCATTGAAGAGCTCATAGATGTACGTACTAATAGGTGTCGATGGCTGGCTAGGAGTTCCTGAATCATTTAATACCCGTCGAAAAAGGTTCCCGTTAAAAGTCTCCGCATTCTGCACTGTTGCATCGCGTTCATTTGCACCACCAAGAGAAGGCCAGCCTGTTTCAGTAACAACAATAGGAATCCCTGAAAAGTTTAGGGCATCCATAGAGTAATAAGCAGCGTCAACCATGGCATCGAACATACTATTATAATGTAAAAGAGTGTTTGAATCCACGATCTGTTTGCTAGTAGGTATCGGTCGAAACAAAGCATAATCAATAGGAAAAATCCCATTTCCATTGATGTAGCCATAATAAGGGTAAGCATTTAGCATGTAAAAAGACTTGGTGTTCTTCAAAAACTGGAGGAATTGGTACATTGTGGAGTTCCACGAAGAATTGAAGGTTGCAGTAGAAGGAGGGAAAGATTTAGGAATTATGTCCATGGATTGGGGACTTGAAACTTTGACCTGGAAATTGAGATTAGAAGCTACTAGAGCACGATGAATATTGTTCATGGCTGGAACCAAAATGGGAGCTGCATGCGGAATTGTGCTGAGAACTTCACTACCAACAGCAATAGCTGTTATATTAATTCCAGGAATGTATGCAGCTACGTTCTTATTGACCCATGCTGCTGCCAAGGATGGGGTTTGTCCAATACCTAAGACCTCTTGATTAGTTACTCCTACCATGACTTGAATTCCAGTGTTTGCTAGGGCGTTTAACATATGACGATCAGCATCAAAAAGGCGGACATGGGTGATCTGGTAAGATTTAAGAATTGCTACCACATCCTCTGCAGGAGGCAAATTTGACATATCGGTGCCAATGTTTACTCCGAAGAATGCACCTACAAGTTATATAAAAGATTTAAGTTCAGTGTTAGTAGTGCAGGAATAATAAGCTCATGCAAAGATAAAATAAATAAAGGGATGTAAAGCAGGAAGAAAGATTCTTGGACAAAAAGAGCCGAAAGATACCAGAAATACAAAAAGTATGCATCTAAACACAAATAGAAGACAAGGCATGCCCGTTCAACATCTCTTAAACAAATTATAACCAGCAACCAGTAAAAGGAGTTGGAAAAATGACCCAACATTCAATGCCTTAAACAGACCTAGAACAATATGAAACGTAACAAACAATTTGACTGCAAAATGCTACATCGCTTAAAGCGCATTGTATTAGGCGTACTAACTGGATTTCTGTCAAGGTGATAAGCAGTAAACAGAAAATGTCTTGTTTTATTTTTCATCAGGTTCAGAATCGGGACTCGCAGTTCACAACCTTCAAAGATTTTCAAGTACCATTCCGTAAGTATGAAAAAAGATTCACATGCAGGAGTAATTAGACTAAGAAATTTAGAGTGAAAGTGTATACATATATTTGCAAAGAAGGAACCACATTTGAATGCATAGAATTTTAGGTCAGTCGCGGGGAAACACTAATTGGTTCTGCGTTGTTCTTTTAGTAATTTACCAAGGACAGATGACGGTTTGTTAAGAAACAAAGTTCAAATCAAAACAGTACCAGAATTCCTGTATAACACTCATCCTAGTCATCAAACAACACAACTAAATAAGATTGCCCGCCATGTATTTAGACAATTACCTGATGCACTTGAAATCATACAAAATGCCAGCAGAACGAAGTGTTTTCGCCATTTTTCAGGCGACATCTGGATAAGTAAAATTCAACAGAAACTTTCAAACTCTGGTTTACCTTCCCTGCTATAACTAAACAATTTCAAAAAAGAGCAAATTAAAATACGGTAGTGAAAGACAAACTAAGCTGCGATACAGAGGAGCAATATGATGTGAGAGATGCAAAACAACTTCTATAAGCTGGTGACATTCAAAAACGACACAGCTCATATGGATTAGGACCAAAGCGGATAATAGTACTATTTAAGTCGAAGTATTGAACAGAGAGAAATCCCTTCATAACTAGATAGTACTAAGTACTAACGAGAATTCCGGAGCTGCATTCTTTTTCTCTATTTAGTGTCTAATCTTACTGTAACAAAGATGAAATCTCTCATAATGGTAACTCATACATGCTCTTTAAGCTTTTTGTGTAAATCCCGTTATAATAAGAAAAGAATGCAAATCAATATGCATACACAGATTGACCTTGAAAATTTGATAGAAAGGACTTCAAGAACTGCCAAGCTCAAGAATGTAGGCAAGGTGTTTAGCATCTTTTCCATGATATTATGATACTAAATCTTTAATAATATGAAATACTAAGGCAATATGTCAAGGAAGAGCAGAAGACTAAGCCTAATTGTTGACAAACCCCATGGGATTTATAGACAGAGAGGGCCTCTATTTAACCATTAAACATCCTTGTGCCTTTGACGGAGTAAACAAACATGAATAATGATGAGTACATTAGATGTTACCAAAGAAAATGCCGACCAGATCATGAAATTGTACAGCATAAGCTACCAACTCAATTACAGACAGAATAAAAACAATGTCTACTTCTGAATGGTAGCTTGGAACGTATCAAGTAATCATAGACACTTAAAACCCCTCGAATTCCAGTTCGAATGCCCGTTTCATCATGAATCTGTTAGGCCCATTTTCTGCAGTTACTGTCTCTAGGGAAATCCTGAAGCACTAACAGTTTCAAAAGTTTCTGAGCTTACATCTTACAATTGGAGACTTCACTATGGCCATTAAAAACAGGGAGAAGAAAAAAGTGAAGTTGCAAAAACCCAATCTACCAAAAACCCTAAGCCACACAATCCAGAGATGTTAAAATCACACAGATATAATAACCATAAGAAGAAAACCAGAGAAAAGGGAGAAAAGTAAGTACCTGATCCAACTTCACCAGCTTAGAAGAAAAACCACTTCACTTCACTGAAGAACTCTTCCAAACAAAAACCTGCAAACCAACCCACTTTAATAAAGTTGAGTGTATAAAATGGAAAGTATGTTAAACACTAGAAAAAGGAAATCTTAGGAGATTTTAAAAATCCCACCAAACAACTCAGCTGTTTCACACTTTCTGAGGTAGATGAACAGCTAAAGACATTTCCTTCAAGTACCATTTCCATTAAAACTAAAATAAAATGCTCAAATTTTTGAAAACAAACCTACAAAAAAGATGACCTTTACCCGTTAAACTTGCTCTTCTACAATCCAAGACTCCAAGTCCAACTCCAGATAAAAAAAGGAAAAACTTTTCAAGTTTAGATACTTCTATTTAATGAAAGCAGAGGAGCTGATATCTTATTGAATATATATACTATATATATTTAGTTGGCCCTTTTGTTTTCAATGGTGACAGAAAAGAGACATCTCTTTCATGGCAGTGAAGAGTAAATGTAAGAGAAAATGGGCTCGTATATTCTTTAAAGCTGAAAAAAAACAGCTGGTAATTATCACAAAGCACTGTTTATTTTATTGAATGGTCGGCAAATGAGGAATCTGAAGTGTTTCTCTGCAATGATCAATGCGAGTCTTTTTAAAATTTTATCTGTTTCTCTCATCTAATAGTAATAAATTTATGGGGTTTATTCGAAAAAGTAATGGGAATGTTTTCAATCGAAAAGTCAATAATTTGTTCCAATGAGTGTGTAAGTCATGAGTGACTAGTTATCTAGGAAGGAATACTTATCTGTTTGATTTGTTTTTGGTCCTTTAGAATTGAATTTGAAACGTTTTTGCATACAACAATAATGGATGAACCCACCGAAGTTGGTGCTTGAGTTTTAATTTTGACTTTTGTTGACCAAATTTTTGTTTTAATGGATTTGTTTTGTGGGAATTGAATAAATACCATTTTTTTATGGACTTCACAAATAACAAACTATTATATCCCTCACTTATCGAAAAAAAATATATTTCATAATTAATATCAAATTCACTCTTCTTATATCAGAAAGTTTTTTTTCACTGCCAAACAAATATTTTATAGAGAGAAAAAAATCTTTGCGAGAGAGGAGATGAATTTCACCGCCAGCGCCCACACTAACACCACCATGCATCTTCATCAGCTCCGCCACATTCATCAAATCCATCATTAGCTCTAGCACCATCTCCTAGTCCACCATCAAACATGTAAGCAGTAACCTAATTTTATTAGAGAGAGAGGGTTTTCATCGGAATAATCAAGAGATAAATAATTTACGCTGGAAATCAGTCAAAGAATCAACTGAGATCGAGAGAAAATCATAATCATCGACAGTTCATCATCTTCTGATTCTTCTCTGTTTTAAGAGGGATTTCAAAGTTCAGTTGAAGATTCAGGAGAGATCTCATCTTATGATTCGATTTTTGGTAATTTTTGGTAAGAAGATTTCAATATTTTGTATAATTGAAACCTAATAACTAATCTGTTAGATGTAATTTCTCTTTTCCATATATGTTTATCATTTTGTTTTAGGTTTTTATTTTTATCCCAATTTAAATTCAGCAGTTTATATGTATGAGTTTATGCGAATTTTGTATGTTCTATATGTATTTTCTGGTTTTTGATTGGTATAATTGATTAGGCTTTTGAGCAGTATTTTATATGTATGATTCAATTTGGGGAATTTACTTGTTCAAGTTCCTGATCAGTTGTATGTGTATGTATTCATTTTGGATATCAACCATTTTTTGTTTAGTCTTTGCAGTATGGGTGGATAGTAACCATTTCGTTTGGCATGGTGTTGTAATGATGTTAGTGGTTGTTGTGGTAGGTGTTGTTGTTGCAGCGGTAGTGGTTGTTGTGTTTTAAGCAGTGGTGGTGGTAGTGGATGTTGTAGTGGAGGTTTGGGTAGTTGCTGTAGTGGCGGTGGATGTTACCACACTTGTGTTTTGTGGTTGTTATAGTGGTGGTGGTGGTTGTTTTTGTGGTTGTGGTAGTGGTGGTGGATGATGTTGTAGTGAAGGTGATAGTAGTGGTTGCAACCCTGATATTTGATAATGGTTGTTGTTGTGGAGGTGGTGATGGTGGTTTTTGTTGTAGTAGTGGGGGTGGAGTGTTGGATTTTGATCTAGTGGTGGTTTAGTGAACATAATCTGTAAATGTATGTAGATTATACCACAGACAGATAATAAAGATGGTAAGTCAAATTAGACGATCTTGGTTATGTTTTACTGATATGTGAACTTTTTTGTCTCCTAAACAAATTGATGTTTGAATTGTTTTTGGGTCTGAAGATATTATACTAGATGCAGAGACATGTTCGATGTAAGTAAATGGACTCACGGAGAAGGTAATCCTTGTATCACAGCTAACTGGGAACATATTGCTTGTAGTTCGAGCTCACCACCAAGGATCAAAAAATTTAAATCATGTTAGTTCTTTAGTAAAGTTGTTGTTTATGGAGTATATGTAATACAATTTATGTGGAAAATGAAGCATGAGGAGTTTCCTTTCAGTTAGATGAGAAGCCATCTAAATTATCGATATATCTAACAACATCTGACTCTTATTTTCTTCTTGAACATAGTTATATCTAGAGAAAAAAAATTAAAGAGTGAGATTGCAACAGAGCTTAAGTACATGGAGGGTCTAAAGGAGCTGTAAGTGATGTTATCCTATCAATGATTTTCTTTTAAGTAATTTTAATCCAAGGAATCAAAGATAAACAATTACCATGTGTATTGGTTTATGATTTTTTAGGTGGATGGATGGTAACCACTTGACTGGGAAATCCCTGACCTAAGTAATCTTATCAATTTGAGGATCGTGCAAACTTTTCATAATTTAGTCTTTAAGTTTTTATGGTTTGGCAAACTTGTTCAATTGGACTTCAAATTACTGAGTCAATATATCTTGTTGTCTGTCATAATCATACTCATGGTGCTTTTCTCTATGTTGTTGTTATTTTCTTGGTTGGATTCTTTCAGGTATATTTGCCATTGGTGCATTTATTGATTTAATAATTTAGTTTGTTTGAATGGTATGAAATTGAACCATAAAAAAATTATAGTAGTATATTGGACGAATCTGTGGTGTCATGGTATCATAACTGACTCCAGTCAGAAGATACGTGTTTGATTCACGCCAGGTTCACTCATACGAGTATGTCAATTTTTGGTGTCAACTTGGGTTGTTAACACAAGATTATAATGTCAACTTTGGTTGTTGTCTTGTTGACACCATAATCTAGACATTTTATTTCTGAATTTTCAATTTTTGGTATCAACTTTTGTTGTTGACACCAGATTTAGGTATCTACTTTGGTTGTTGACACCAGATTTCAGGATCAACTATGTGGTTGTTGACATCATAATCTAGACCTAACTTATTTATGAATTTTCGATTTTGGTATCAACTTGGGTTATTGACACCTGACTATGATGTCAACTTTGGTTGTTAACAACAAAATTTTGTATTAATTTGGGTTGTTGACACTAGATTATGGTGTCAACTTCGGTTGTGACACCATAACCTGAACCTAACTTATTCCTGAATAAATTTTGGTATCAACCCGGGTTTTGACATCGGATATGATGTCAACTTCGGTTTCTGAATTTTCAAATTTATATCAACTTGGGTGGTGGCGGCAACAGCGTCGTTGGAATTGGAGGTCATGGTGGACTGGTGGTGGGGGTGGGGTGGGATGGCAGTGGTGGTGGTGGAGAATTTTTTTGTTGTTTTTTTAAATGAAGAAAAATGTCATGTCTGATATATTAGGAAAAAACTTATATAAGGGAAGGTATTAAGGTAATCTATCTTTAAGGGATACGGTTTCTCGAAGGTGAGGGGTATATTTGAAATGTAGTAAGGGTATTTGTAAAGGGGTCTAAATCTAGGGATATTTAATTAATATACCCATCTATGTTTTACCTGGCTTAATTGGGGGCTTGCAGACTTAATAGGAGGCTTTGAGAAATCTACACACACCAAAAATTATAGGGGGGTTCCAAAAGCTAGTGAAAATACTAATATACCTTTCCCTAATAACTTATCCAAAAACCCTATTATTTTTAATCTATAATCCGATTCCTGTTCCAAAACTAAAAATCAGAAATTCAACTTACCCCTCTCCCTCTCCTCTGATTCGAACGATCCCCTTCCTCCAATTTTTTTGTTTTCTTCGAAATCAACTCATCATATATTCAAAAACTTTAATCGACAATTATCTTCTTTTACAAACGTGGCCTGTATGAAGCATTATCAAAGGGAACAAGATAAACCTAAAATCGTAGAGAGACTTAAAGGAAATTGAAACGAGAAAAGCACCAAAGAATTAAACCGTGAAAAATAAATGACCCCAATTAGAGAGTAAGTAACTAAAACACATTACTCTACTTGTTGTAATTGTTTGTAGGTGTGTTTTGAGTGTAAAATTAGGTCGGTTACATCACACTTGCAGTTTAAGAAAGAGGGTCGGCATGGTCCTAAATCAAAGACCATGACGACTTTTTATATGCATGTTAAATCTATGTAAAATCTTCATGGTCTTAGATATGATACCATGACGACCCTTATTGTTTTTCTCACTGAAGACGAGGGGTCTTTTTAGGGTCGCATCCATTTCTATATAAAACCATGACGACTCATATTGTGTATTTTCACTGATCCCAGAGTATGTTAGGGTCACATCGATTTTTATCTAAAACCATGACGAC